>JAUTBQ010174689.1:0-11446 GCA_032361185.1 Lepetodrilus ovalis
ATATATATGCGGATTCGGTGATTAATCTTACGGTAGCTGCCGTGGTATTGTTACCCACGACAACATCAATCCTCGTATGTGTAATAACAAGTATATATACACGATACGAATCTGTCTGGTTAATGCTAAAAAACAATGGCCAGCCTAAGGTAACGTTTCATGTGTATCACAATGCACTAAAACAGTTGAACCATTATAATGCTTTTTTTTTGTCCATCGGGAAAACACAATACTATCATTTTTGTTTTGTTTTTAAGACATGCCAACCCTACTACGAAGTTAGGAAGTTCTTGAACCCAAACTTCTTTGTTCTCTGGTACTGTTATATTCCATACTTGCAAGTCTTGGCGGCAGTGCCAAAGGTTAAGGAGTAGCTCATTCATGGTATTTTGATCCACATGTCCACGTCTTTAAGCTTTGAAAACTGACCCAACCGGACAATGCTTCAGCTGCATTCCTAACTATTTCTTTCATACCTTTTGGGCTCCACTTGTACAGAACCCAGGTGTAAAGACCATCTAGGAAGCCTGGACCTCATCCGGATTTAAGGATAACGGTATTTGGTGGACAAGGGAATTGGCTGGATTTACTAAACTATTTCTGGCTTTCCAATTTGTTGCGAATCCCAAACTATTTCCCGTTAAGATTTTGTGTTTTGGTGTTCCTAACTATACCCCTTTTGTCAGATTTCTTTTTTTTTACGTTGAAGGCTCTACATTCTAGATTCGGTTTCTGTTTCCAGTGCGAACAGGCAGTGATTGACATGTAGACTAAGCGCCTGGTGATTGGCAGTGTATATGCAAGAGAGCTGTTGATAAACCACAGCTCAACACTTCAGACATACTTGGAGTACGTAGCTATGAGCATGGTTATTGTATCGGGTTATTTGGTTACAAGTGTTACACACCATCATGAAACTAATATGGTTTGGGATATAGCTAGTATATATGGCATATTTCGTATTTACCAGAAAATGAGTGGAGTTTTACTAATGGGTTAAGAGCACGCCTTTAAGATATCATGCTACCGTTACCGATACCTGCTATCCATAGCTGTATACCCGTATTGCTATTAGAAGCATTGGTATTCAGCTGTTGGGTACAATAGTAATGATGTACGTAATAACACGGCGGACAATAATAATTACGACACGAAACCATTTTATACGATATTAATAAGTAGTACATATTACTAGTATATTGGAACCAGTGGACGATTGTATATAATTAATATAGAACTTACTAGTAAATGTGTATTGATGTATCGTGCTACTTTAATTATGTTCACTTTACAATAAACATAGCTCAATTAATTGTGTTTAACTGAAAGAGCTTAGTTAATATCGCTATCCATTGGAAACTATAAAATACATTTAATGCAGTTATCATTGATTACTATGTTAAATTTACCTATTATGGAGCAATACGATGGGTTGTTTTTTTAATAATATTATTATGTGTGTGAGAATGATGTATACAGTGTATATACAAATACACAGTAGCATCTTGGCCAGTAATTATTATTCTGAATATCATTGACTACATGTCTAGAAGTTCAAGTTACAGTAGATGAACTGTCTGTGATACTGGACACATAGCAAACTGATAATTCTTTGAATCACCGACTCAATGGGGAAAACAAATGCCATCCAACTGAGAAGTGAGACGCATTTCCTCTACGGAACATTAATAGCCCTCTTTTCGACGTCTTTAGTAGAAAGTCTCAGACATTCCAAGGTTAATGATGCCACTGTTATTGTGAAAAAGAGCATTGACTTTGAATGGGTCTAATCACGATGTTGACCAGTGTATTAGGAAATGGGATGACCACCTCTATATTGGGCTTAATTGTAAAGTCTGAGGCAAGAACGGTATCCTGTTGTGGGCTACTACTAAATCTTATACCGGGAGAAAGAATTGAATTGAATTGGAAATTCTTAGCTGAACATCACACGTTGAGAAGGTGAACTTGTCAAAAGATTAAGTGACGAATGGAATTTAGCCGGAAGATTAATTCTGCTACCAGAGGGCGTTCTGCGACAATTTCCGGTTCCGCTCCAGGGAACGCCACTAATATTTGATTAAAAGAACCTTGTTGAATATAAAGCACGCATCTCGCCCATGTGTGGCAGAGGTCCTCGATGCGCCATTTTATGAATTGCTTCCTACCAAGAGTGAAAATGAAATTTCTAATCAGAAAATATTCTATTTTGAGAAGGATTCATTATTAGACAATAGATGTCCAGTGAAGAAGTCTCCGACAGAGTTAATTGCCCTTGGCAGCACGGAGGACACAACTGAGGATGGTTCACCCTTGATTCCAATTGACCTATGGTAACTCAGTAGTGCATATGCTGTGATCATGATAACACTAACCGCCGTTGTCTGACTCCGGATAAGTGGGTTCACGTATATAACCCCGAAGCGACATATTTGACAAACGCCGTCAATTCTGTATGCATGTATTATCTTAGAGTTTTTCTAGACTAAATTACGTGAATTACGTGAATTTTGTTTCCGTTCGAATGAATTCAAGCGATCTGTGCTAGATTCAGACTTTCGTATTATGTGGTATTAGCAAACGTATGAACCATCTTAGACGTATAACACATGTTAGATAAAATAGACAACACAGCTGAAGGAGAAATCACCCATTATGTGGATACATGTCCGGTCCGGTAGTGACGTCATATTGCTATATTGATTAATTTTAGAAAATGTACATAAAATGGACTTTAACGTTTAAGCTATTGCAAACCATAATACACACAATTCTTCCTAAACATGTTTCTGATATTATAATACCGTAAATGTTAAATTATCGCCACTAATGAAAACACGGTCTAATAACCTATAGTAATACCTGCCCATGGAATACGGAACTAAGGATTCCTTTGGAGAGGTATTAATACCAGCCGGCGCTCGCAGGTTTACTGCACCATTCAGCGCTATGTTGTGGGTTTTCTTCTGCCATAAACTGCTTGTCAATCAGTGATATAAGATACATTATCGACAAAGCGTGTCTAAAGAGGGGAGGTTCTATGTTGGTTAATACAATCAGATACGAACCTAGAAGATATGGTAACAATATTATCTTGCCACGGAAATATAATATTACCGTAGACGTTTACAATAATTATAAAAGAAAACTTGCAACCGTCTCAATTATCGAAAATAATTGTTGCAACGGAAGGGATGCAGTCATTGTCAATTCTGAATGTGCGTATATTGCATGATATCAGATGGTTACCAGTTACCATCGAACCAATGAAACGAACACATTAATGCTGGAATACCTCGGAGCACACTGTCATGTCTACTGCGGTACATGCACCTCATTTCCTCTGGAATTTAAATCGGTTAATTTTAATTGGAGTTTGTGTTTCACTCGGGAAGCGAGTTACTCATTACCATAGGTTATCTCCTACAAATCTTCTTCTTCAAAGCCGAGTTTAGAACTGTCAACTTCTCCAAGAAAAACCGTCATGCAAGTGGGGCAGCTTGGTTGTAACATGACAGTCGCCTCTCAAAGTTCGGTTAAAGGGAGAAACGCATTTAGATGCAAATGAGCTATTGTGATTCCTCTAGCCGTAATCTGCCAGCGCTGCAAGAACTGGAAGGTTCGAAGGTTGCCTGGTCCGTCAATAGATCATTAAACAGTTGGAAGGGTAGAATAGGCTACAAAGTTTATTTCAATTTGCACCGACACACAAGCTAATGAAGCAACTGACAGTGATGCTCTTCCCAGAAGGCGCTACGCTGGGAGACATATTGCGCTTAACGTGTAGTCGAAACAACTTCTTGTCGTAGCTGACACAAATGTGCCATATATCATAATTAATACGAAACTGGCGAACGCCACTTTCCCTAGGGAGTCCTCATACCGGCCGTTTTCGCTCTGAAAGTCGCTCGTGAATCGGCATTAAGATATCACTGCGCAGATTTATTGTCGCGCTATTTCACAACGACGATTTCCATAGTCGTTTAAAGGGAAAAGTTTAACTGATGTCTTGACTTCCTTCAAACCTCTCGACGAGGGATGGTTTGAGGTTAAACAACTTTACGCGTGATGGTTCTTCGAGCTGATTGCTCGACGGAATTAGATACGCAACACAATTAACTTTTACATGTCGATGTTCTCAAGCGTTAACAAGAACGGAAGGTACACATTATCGTCCACATGGAATGTCACAGCAATAACTGAACACGACCACTTGATTATACTGTGGGACTGATGGCTGATGTGTCTACTCCACAGAGCCAGAAATGCATAGCATTACTATTACTATTATTATTATTATTATTATTACTATTAGTGTTATTACTATTACTACTAGTAGTAATATTAGTAGTAGTAGTACAATTATTATTATTATTATTATTATTATTATTATTATTATTATTATTGTTGCTGTTGTCATCATCATCATCATCATTATCATTATCATTATCATTATTATTATTATTATTATTATTATTATATGTTATAGAACATGCTCATAGCGAAAAACAAGTAGGAGAATACAAAGGGGAGATAACTAAATTTTTATTTAGGATGGGGTACAAGTAATTATTAAATTGTCTGAAAAAGTAAGCTTGACGAAAAATATATGTACTAAGTTTGGATTTGAATAGTTGAAGTTTATTTGCATTTTCTGCCGATTTTCCGTAACTCTAGAGACGATGCTACGGGTATTTGTTACGCGATTGTCATCTACATAGTGTATATTGGGAACGGTTTTCTTTTATTTAAATCCTTATTATATATTTAACATATTCCATGCATCTATATAGATCTAGAAATAAAGTAAAAATTTGGTAGAACAAATGTAAACAATCTACTGGTAGTTATATAATTAATAATTAACAGCATGACCTTTATGTGTGTAATATGCCATATTTCAAACAGATATAACACGTAAAGGTCCCGCTGTGGCAACACAATTGACGTTAGTGTACAGACAGTGTACATTTAAATTCTAATTGATGCTATATTAAAAGCATACAATGTGATTTCTATCTGAGACTACCTACGTTTGATTTGTACACCCAAAAGTTGCTATACCGGTATACTCTGATATACTTATTCTTCAATACCCGATGGGTATAAAGAAAATATCATTCCTTATATGAATAACAGGAACATAGCTAAAACTATCTGGTCTTTGGAATATATAACTGCTAAATCTAATTCCCCATTAAAAGAAACCGCCCCCAATCCCATGTGGATCGACAATAAGGATTTTGTCGATATAGAATTGATGATAAGTATCACAAATGAATTTAGTTTGTATTTATTATTGAAATATAGTGCTACGCGTCCGTTGACCTCTGTGATCGTATACATTTAAAGTGATATTATATTAGAATGCAACTTTCGGTATCATACAATTTATAACAGATTCTGTCAAACCAACTTTAAAAATGAAGAATCTGGAGAAGAAAACAATTTACGAATGAGTCATATATGGAATTCACTTTTAGCATCATACCGAAACCCATAGTGTTTATCAGTGAACACAAGCTTTCCGAAGGCATGAACTGTTGTTTATCCGAGGAGTAACGAGGTCGTCTGAATGCATAGTCGGTTCAGATCGGATTTCCTCGGAAAGCGATTGCTTATTTTATGGAAGCTTTGATTTGAACTCATTGCTCATCCTCGACACGTAAGAAGTCTTATGGGGTTCCGTTCTACTGCCAGGGATGTTTCAGATCCTCGGAAGAACTCGTGTTTGAAGTCGATGTCGACAGCAATGTCCGCGTGACCAAACTGCAGTAATGAAGTAACACCCACAAACAAACCGAAAGTTCTTTAAAAATTTCTTCCGGGATAATGATATGACTGCATTAGAACATTTGATAAATAAGTAATCTTCGCTATGGCGTAATAGAAACTATTTAAGTGATAGTTTTAGTTTCGTTATTTCCTCCTAAAATATTTAAGTGATCGTTATATTTCGGTTGTTTTCCACCTAAAAGTGTATAGACAAGAAACGAATCTTTATTTGTCCGATGCCTCGAAGTTCTACATACTAGTATTTGTCACAGTCATGATCCATAGGAACATAGATCGGTACATACATAACCTCACAAACCTGACAAAGATGTTTTGTATTTGAGCTTACAAATCGTATACGATGATACAGTATTGACAGCGTATGACACTCCGTGAATGTTAACGATGCTTCATATGATTATGAAGCTAGGTTTAGTTCGTTTTCAACTCTATCGGAAAACGCAAAATAAATTTAATGAATCCGCTCGTGTTGATGCTGGTATTTTAATGTCATTGAAAAGCAAACGCATATGAATTAAATATTTGCTTAAAGTGACTCAAACACAATTATTCATGTTGTATCAAACTAAATATCTGATGATCCTACGCCATGTACAGTGTTTGATTTCTTTCATATCAGTTCATTTTCATGGCATACAGCTCGTTTATTTACATAGACTGCTAGGTGTCCAGCATCCTAGCACCTCAGAAGTACGTATTGGGAAAACTCGCGCAAACAGCCAACCAATGAAATAATTTTCCAGACGTTTTTGCTGGAGAAAATATGCAATGAAATAGCATGTATCATTCCTGCTAGTAAATTGCTGATCACGTGCATCTAGGTTAATTTGGAATTACGTCAATTGGATTATGTTATACAGTATGTCTTTTTATTGGTCACTGAAAATGGTTCTATTGTTAGCTCCTTGACTGTTTACCCGAGGTTTTATTTAGATGTGTGCCAGGGGTACCGTGAAGTGATAACGTATTAAGCACCTCTTGGGTGCGAGGATAAGTGTCTAGCAAAGGACCGACAACCGTGCACTCTTCAAATCAGATGACGAACCTATCATCATTCATATTTTAAATACAAATATCAAAGGTATGTACTATTGTCTTAGGCCGTTATCAAATGAACGCGAGAGTGAATACCAATTGTATCAACACGATCTATCATATCCGCTTGTTTAACTCTTAATCTAATTAACTCAACAAAAATATCAAATGTCTTAAACAATTAATCCGATTGAATTTAAGGTATGATAACAGAGAATTTTCAACAGAATTTCTGCGAATTATTTAGACACACAATAAAGTACTCTGGCTGGCTTTGTTTTCATGTAAGGTCGATTCGGTATCTATTTCAAAGCGTGTATCATGTCAAATGAATCCCAGGACGGCCCGTAGAAGCAATAAGAGTAGAGATTAGCGGGGACCGGAGGGCAGCATGATTGCTCACGTTCCTCATCCAGCTCACGTACGGGGAGCATGGGGACACGACGGTAGTCGTAAGGCCCATCTGTACACCGTTATACTGTCTCTATCACGGGAGGCCAACGTTCGCCCCCGTCGGGTCTCTATACAATGTATCCTTCTTCAGAGCGACTCTCCGGAAATTCCGTGTTAAGGTGACGGGTATTAAAGTGGAAGCTTGAAAAATAACGATTTCCAATATATTTTAGATATACAGTAACTAAATGCACGTAGTCGTATTTCTAAACAAAATTAATACGTTGTATGTGACATATGGCATGTGATATCTCTTATAGATTGTAATTTTCAAATGCACGGATTGCATTTTCTCTTGTAACATATTTTTTTATATATATAATCTATTACTATCAGTAAGTTAATTGAGTGCATGACACTTCATGATGGCCGATATAAAATAAAAACATAATCATTGTAATGCAAAACTATTTGATTTTCTGTATACAACATAGCAGAAATATATAACATCAAACTATCAATAATGGTTAAATGAAGACATATTTCATATCCAAATGTACATTATTAAACGTGTTACGGATCCATAATAGAGAAAACGATGCACGCACATGAACAGCGTTATTTTGTTGTTCTTTCCCCTTAGTTATTTTATAACGCGTGCTGATATTTTCTTCGTATGAATACCATCGACAACTTCAAAGGGAAAAAATGAATTTAGTATGCCTTTGTTAAATTCTAAATACTTTTATTGAAATTGATACATCTGATGCAAAATAACCTCCTTGCAATGTATAATATTGCTGTGGAGAATATTGCCACAGGCAGAAATATTATGGCGTGTTGTTATACTCCCTTCCATCTTCCCCATTTCATGTCCTCCACCCATACACACGATGCCAAATAGCGAACACATCTCGCTATCTTATTACCAAACAGTGACTTCTATGAAATTTGACGATCCATGTAATCATTACTGTGGGCGACTCCGCACACAACCACGGCATACAAGGTGTCGGGGTCTTGCGCATTATAAAACAATATTGTACAGCAATTTTTGAACGTAGTGTATGTTTGCACTTTCTCATTGCTATAAGATCCAGTCAACACGCGTCTTACAGATAGCAGTTTGCGCAACTCCCGATGTTTGCCTAACAAACCAACGGTCGATACTTAATTAGGATCAAATTAAGATTCCAGGCCATATGTTAGATAGTTTGGCACACCTCGAAGAGTTGCGTCTCGAACGTCAGGCCGCGTGGCCAAACTAACGGGTATTGAATACCCACTTGAGAGTTAACGGTTAACATTGTGTGGCTCCCGGATTCGGTACAAAGCCGGTCAGAAGAGGGGTAATGTGCATGTCATTGTGTTTGCTAGGGGGACAGGTGTCCGGACAGTGACAACCCAAATGTTAACTCACCCCAGGAGTTGAGTTTTATTACTTTAATAATAAAAAAAATGAGAATTTCAATAAAAGTGTATAAAATTTGAAGTAGGTGGCAATGATGTTTTAAAAAACAAACTGCCACCCTCCAAAGCAAAACGACGTCGTGTGTGGTGGGGGAAGTGGTGGTGGAAGTGGTGGTGGTAGTTCGAATCCCTACTTCTTCTTCACTTGAAGAACAGATTAATTTTCTCTGTAGTTTGTATTGAAACAGGACACGCGCTAGTTGTTGATTAACGCTTGCACACTTAAAATATTGAATTTATAAATCAGGACTCTCTTTCGGGCTGGGCTTTTACGATACAAGGCGTTACTTCCTTCTGAAGAGTGTTCTATTTATAAGTGCGATTTATAGGATCACATGTTCCGTCACAACAGATCTACTTCCGTTTCATATCACAGGACCAACATGCGGAGAAACATACAGCCGCCGTCGACATAAAACAAGAATTGTTCAAACAAAAGTGTATCAGCGACTGATTACTTTGTCTTTTGATTCGTGCAAAAAACAAACAAGAACAACAAAGACAACCCAGAATTGTGTTTGCCAAGCGAGCGCAGCCATGCTTCTGAAAGACAATTTACAACTAGAAGTCAACGCGAGTCCTGGTTGTCTGGCCCGAGAGTTTCGCAGTTGGATTGACAAGCTAGGTAAAAACTTAACAGAGCTGCTAGGACGCCAAACGAAGGATCTACCGGTCTTTGAACTGGTCTCAGAATGCCAGTCAAGTGACGTGCTCTGACGCATAACCATAGCAACATGCTTCGGTGTCGTAGAGCTACCTTTCTTAAACATGTCCTGCCTCCACATTATGTTTTGATACCAACCACGTGGTATTGCAGATATTTCAGGAATGTCCCAGTTTCGCAGATATCAATGAAATTTACGGAAGACAAAAGAGGAAAAAAGAAGTCAAAGGAATGTATGATTGTGAGATTCGTTGGCTGGTAAAAAGTACATTCTGAAGACACTGCCTCTCATGGGTTATGCCGTAAACATCGTCAATAACTGCCATACGCATTTTTTAAAATTTATTTATATATTTATTTATCTACTTATTTATCTATCAGTTTGTTGACTTATGTAATCAGTTGTTTGCTTAAGTAATCGTTAATTTATGATATTTATATTTAATTAGTTTGTCTAAATAATTCATTTGTTGATTCATTATTAATATTATTAATTTATTTATTATTATTATTATTATTATTATTACTATTAGTAGTAGTAGTAATACGAATTGGTAGTAGTAGTAGTAGTAGTAGTAGTAGTAGTAGTAGTAGTAGTAGTAGTAGTAGTATCATCATTATTATTATCATTATTATTATTATTATTATCATCGTTATTATTATTAATATTATTATATAATAAAATATAATAATAATGTATTTGCATTTACATTGGTTAAAAGATAGAGAGACAAGTTAGGTGATTTGGTTTATTGACTGGATAGTTAAGTATTGCTTAACGAGGCAAAATACTTGTTTTACCATTCTTCATATGACATATCAGGAATTAATTTGTAATTCCTTTTCCAGCAAAACATATACTAAAATTTAAAAAAACGCGAAAAAATACATACTAAAATATCGAATTGGCGGTTCTGTGGATTTCTTTTTCGCATTTATTTGCGCGAATATTAATTATATAATATCATGCCGGTATGTAACACTTAGTATACACCAACCTTGCTTTATTAACAGCACACGCACAAAAAGAGGAAGTAATTACTTGATTTTCCGCTTCCAGAAGTATTTGAATACCAGGCTTAATGGACCCACTAATCGAACAATCTTCGCGTATTTGAACCACAACAGAATACTCCAATATCAAAACAAAAAGTGAAAAAAAGACCATCCATTCTTCAATCCGGCCTTTTCATAATGTAGTGCCATTGAAAAGACGTTGACAATGAAGCTATTGAGAGTCAAACAAGGGGACATCACTCTCGTCCCTTGCCACTTCCCCTAGGAATAAATCTGGCCATTTTGAAGTCATAAATCAAGGATGAGCCCAATCCATGTCAAATTCCTTGCTTTATCTCCTGGGTATCTCTCTAGAAATAATTGTATAAAGAGTGTTTCCAATTAGGCCTAATTTGCATTACCAGCTTATCTTCATAGAACTTTTATCACTTTTCATAAATCTGTTTTTGGACGTGGTGTTGTGACATAGCCGACTGTCACTGCCAATGATAGCATCTCTCGTTCCATCTGCCGTCATGGTATAATGTCCCCTCTGTCCGCGATACAGTCGATGTCGCCAATATAACTCACTATCCTTGCAGACAGAGATGACGAGATACATAGTAAGTATGCATGCACCGTGTGTGGCTAACGAAGGAAACCAATGCAATCTAAAGATGATACGTAATAGTTTGCAAGTAATACGAACCATGGAGATTGAAGAATTAACATTTTAATTAATAATCTTAAACACATGTTTATTGTATTTAATATTATAACTACCAGTATTGTATTGTAAACATCTCTACTATTACTACTAGGAACATTTCTTAACATGCATAAATACATAAATACAAGTATTGTTAATAAAATAATTGTGGGGAAACAATGGGTATAGGATGACCATGATCTTAGAAGGAATCTAAGAAAAAAAGACCGTATATGGTAATTTGAAACATTGTGGAAAACAACGTGTTACACCGTAATTCCAACATAAAGTCTTACAGTTGCATTCATTTGAGTGTATATAGTATATACCCAGTTAAAATAATTAATGTAATGACTTAATCACGAATACTCGTTAAAGTACAA
>JAUTBQ010174700.1:0-25345 GCA_032361185.1 Lepetodrilus ovalis
AATTAATACCACGAAGAATAAAAGAGGACTTGTTGTTTGTTTTTTCTTTCGTGTTGTTCGTGTGTTTCGTGGTTAAATAAAAATCTCCCCATGCGAAGTATAGGTATCTACACGAGTGTAATATTCAAATTTTTTACCACGAAATACACAAAATACCCGAAATGTTTTTCTTCACGCTTTTAGCGAACTTCGTAGTAATAATAATTACAATGGGAGATTCTGGTTAAGTCTGGTCGGGTTCTGATTTTAAAAAAAGGATTTAAACCTATTCAGAGATTCTAAAATTAATACCACGAAGAATAAAAGAGGACTTGTTGTTTGTTTTTTCTTTCGTGTTGTTCGTGTGTTTCGTGGTTAAATAAAAATCTCCCCATGCGAAGTATAGGTATCTACACGAGTGTAATATTCAAATTTTTTACCACGAAATACACAAAATACCCGAAATGTTTTTTCTTCACGCCCTTAGCGAACTTCGTAGTAATAATAATTACAATGGGAGATTCTGGTTAAGTCTAACGAGTAGGTTGGTAACTTGTATAGATACCGATGCTTCGCAAGGGCTCTGCAAATAAATAAGGAAGCAGGGAGCTGGAGGAGGTTAAATGGGTAACCACGAAGAGCAAGAAAGATATGTAGAATTAAAAGAATATTATAGCTCACTTTCTTTTCGTGTCGTTCGTGTATTTCGTGGTCAAATTAAAAACCAGAAAGAATAATTCCTTCACACATGGAACCAGATTTAGCTTATGCTGTCGAACGAATTCAACACTCTCACTATTCTAAATCTATGAATTATAAAATATTTACACATACCTTTCTTATCGCTTCAATCATGGGTGGAAGCTTGCAGGCTTGTCGTGCCAATGATGCAATAGCCGAAGCGCAACCACCGCAAACTTCTGGAGTTATCCCTGTGAAAGCATCACCACAAACATCTTCAGTACAGGCAGCGTATGCTGCTAGTTACCTGATGGGGCAGTTTAATCCTGCAACAGAGAAGGGTTTTGTTAAAATTCCTACAAAATATGCGGATCGCTCAGGTTTGTATTTACGCAAAGAGGCGCTAGGTGCTTTTATTCAAATGCGTAATGCAGCGCGTAAAGATGGGGTCTATCTTAAAATTCGTTCAGCAACACGGAATTTTGATTATCAAAAAGGGATTTGGGAAAAGAAGTGGCTGGGTAAAAGGTTGCTTTCAGATGGAACAAATATTGCCCGTGATATTAAAAATCCCGTTGAGAAATCTTTAAAAATTCTGGAATACAGCTCAATGCCTGGAACATCTCGCCATCATTGGGGAACGGATATTGACCTCAATTCATTTGATAATAAGTGGTTTCAACATGGCAAAGGTTTAAAGCTATTTAAGTGGATGAATGCTCATGCGGCACAGTATGGTTTTAAACGCCCTTATACGGCTAAAGGCAGCCAGCGCCCACATGGTTATAATGAAGAAAAATGGCATTGGTCGTATACACCGTTATCTGTACCAATGACGCAGGCGGCACAAAAAGTATTGCATGATCAACAAATTCAGGGCTTCTTAGGCAGTGAAACGGCTGTTCAGATCGGCGTAGTAAAAAAGTATATTCTAGGCGTGGATGCGTCTTGTCGATAAAAATTTAACCACGAAACACACGAACCTCACGAAAAAAAAAGACTAAACATTATTTTCGTGTAGTTCGTGTGTTTCGTGGTAAAAATCACTTATATCTTCTGCCCTTCACCTCAATCCAGCCACCTTTTTGTCTTCCCTTGGGATCATGGTGTGTCCAGTGTAAAACTCCACCTCGATTATTCCATTCGTATCTTGCTCTGATATTAACCCTGTCGCCTTTTTTAACGGGCGCGCGGTCTGCTAAATCAATATTATGTGCCACCAGAAGGGTTATATCTGGTGCTAGTTTTACTAAGAACTTTTGATGCTGATGACCTTTAGTATCGTCCTTTAAAAGCTTTACCACTGTAGCATTGGTTTCCAGCCACCAGCCTGATTTTTGTGAGTCTGCTGCTGCGCGTATCTTCTGTAATAGTTGCGGCTGTTGTTGACTGGAATTAGTGGAGTGCTGTTCCGATGTAGCCGCTGGAGTATCAGTAGACCCCATCTTTTTCTGGATATAGTCTGTGGTGAATGCAGCGCCAGCAATAGCAACAGCAAAGATGAGTTTTTTCAATGCATGGTTCATAGTTAATATCTTTATATTATGTTTGATGTTTTGCTTTTTACCACGAAACACACAAAATACACGAAAATAAAAAAGGCACGATTACCTTCTCAGTAATGAGTGCCTTTGTGATCAATCTAAATGTGTTTAAACGAGTGCGGCAATTGCACTTTCATAGTCTGGCTCTTGTTCAATTTCAGGCACAAGTTCGTTATAAATTACGTTATTATCTTGATCTAATACCACAATCGCTCGTGCTGTTATGCCTTCTAACGGGCCGTCTGTAATCAATACTCCATAATCTTTGGCAAAGTTTTTACTTCGCATCATGGAGAGTGTCATCACACGATTGATATTTTCTGTTTCACAAAAACGCCCTTGTGCAAAAGGCAGGTCAGCTGAGATTGTGATGAAAACGGTATCTTCATAGTCGGCAGCTGCTTTATTAAACTTTTTGGTGGATGTTGCACAAACACCTGTATCAAGGCTGGGTACAATATTGAGTAATTTTTGCTTACCAGAGAAATAGTCCAGCGTAATATCACCCAACTCTCCATCCGTTAAATGAAAATCAGGTGCTTGAGTTCCAACTTCGGGCAGGTCGCCATTGGTATTAAAATCATTTCCTTCTAGTGTAATGCTGGCCATGTTGTTTCTCCGTTTGTAAAGGTTATGGAAGTTTTGATTGAGACTTGATCAGGCTCTTCCAGTATAGGCTTTATTTGACTTTAAGTTCTTTGTACTTATAAGTAATGGGCTTGAAATCAGCCACACAGCTCATGGCACCAATCCAGTTGGCGATATTAGCGGCGGTGAATGTGCGTCCTTCGTGCTTGTGTTCAAAATCACCATCGTGGAACAGCACAATGCCGTGCTTTTGCTGGCATATTTGTGTCATCACTGTTTTAAGTATTTTGTCGCCTTGCTGGTCTGACTTTCTCCAGTCAAAAGCGGACATATTCCAGTCAATATGTTTGAAGCCATGCTTTTCTAGTGCCTGTAATACATGCGGGGCTTCCTTACGGTTAAACCAGCCATCACCAAACGGTAATCTAAAAAGTGGAGGCGAGGTGGTTAGGTACGGAGTTAAGATGTTTTTTGATTTTTGAATCAGGTTGTTCATTTCTGCCGCAGGTATCTGGGAGTGGCGCACATGCAGATAACTATGTGAGCCGATCATGTGACCGTCTGCTTTTACGCGCTTAAGAATATTGGTGCGCTCAAGGCATTGCTTGTATTCCGTGCAGTGTTGTTGTGAACCTGCGGTGCATTTTGCGCGTAGAGGAGGGCAGTCTATATGCTCTGCGAGTACAAAGAAGGTTGCAGGTACACGGTATTTTTTCAGCGCATCGAGAACCTTTGGGGTAACGCTGGCAGGGCCATCGTCAAAGGTAATGTGAATGGGGTATTTTTCAGTGCCAGGGCATTGGTAGGTTTGTCTGATCTGCTGACAATCCAGAGCATAAAGTGGCAGTGTTACAAAGAGTAGTGTGGTGAGTAGAAGTCTTTTTATCATTGGTTTTTGTGCCTTGAATCTGCGAAGTGGTGAGGCTAACATCATATGCTATCATCTTGAAAGTCTTAATATTAAAAAGTAGCCTTATTTATGTTTACCCATATTGATAGCCCTTATCTTGCTGATACTAAATTATTTGATTTGGCTCAGTGCCCGACCCAGCCTCCCCAGAACAGCGATTCAGATGTTCTCTTAAAGAAGCAACTCAAGCAGTCACGCAAGACTATTGCAGAGCTACAGCATCGTTTGTATGCCGAGGATAAACGTTCAGTGTTGCTAATTTTTCAGGCAATGGATGCAGCGGGGAAGGATAGTACCATACGCGCTGTTATGAAAGGAGTTAACCCAGCGGGGTGTCAGGTTTATTCGTTTAAAAAACCATCATCTAATGAGCTGGATCATGATTTTTTATGGCGTACAACCAAGGCGATGCCACAGCGAGGTTGTATAGGTATTTTTAACCGTAGTTATTATGAAGAGGCGCTGGTGGTCAGGGTACATCCTGAATATCTGGGTTATCAGCGTTTACCCGAGATTCCTGATTCGTTAGATGAGTTATGGCAGCAGCGATTTGAGTCTATTGAATCACTGGAAAAGCATATGGCTAGAAATGGCACGGTGATTCTTAAATTCTGGCTTAACGTGTCTAGGGATGAGCAGAAGCAGCGCTTCCTTTCACGGTTGGATGAGCCAGAAAAACATTGGAAATTTGCGGCTGGTGATCTTGATGAACGTGAACGCTGGGATGATTATATGCACGCGTATGAAGCGGTTATTTCCGCAACATCAATGCCTTGGGCGCCGTGGTTTGCCATTCCTGCGGATAATAAATTGTATATGAGGGCAACAGTGGCGGATATTATTGCAAGGACTCTGGAAGGCTTGAATCCTCAGTTTCCTGATGTAAAAGAGAGTGAGAAAGCAATGTTTGAGGAGATGCGCCAGAGGTTAGACAAGGGAGCTGGAGGAGGTTAAATTTTATCAGAACTCTTATCAGGGTGCTGTCTAATAGGCTCAGCCGATAGCGAGCGAATAAATTTCCGCATCGGTGTTTCAAACAACTTAAAAGACGAAATCGAAATTGCGATAAGAATCACAACAAAAAGATAAAAATGTACGGCTTCTGACATCTCAATCCTACTGCCAATCAAAGCCTGATAAATACCATACACAGGACGTTGTAAAATATAGAGCGAGAAGCTGGCTTCTCCAAGTAACACCAGCCATTTATTACTCAGCGCTTTTGCAATAGGCCCTGTATTCAAACCGAGAAAAATAATGACAAATATTAATAGTGGTGCCAGCAGGCCATTGGTAAATGCTATATCTATAGAAAGGATTTTTACAATTTCAGGCTGAAAGGCAATAAACGCTATTACCAAAGCACTGCTAATAATAAACCCTGGTGTACTATACGGTCTCAAACGCTGTATTAAACGATGGTTTGTTTTAAAATACACGCCTGCAATGATGCCGAACATAAAGGCGTTTAAGTGCATCAGCGGGTTATAGTAAATAAAATCGTGTACTGCATTCAAAGGCTGATAGGAAGAGGAATTAAGTAAATAGGTATGCAATACTTGTGTCGCCAGCCAAAGGAGGGCAACCATAATGGCAAAACTCTTTAAACGACTTTTTTGCAGAAATGCCAGCAAAAAAGGAAAGCTAACATAAAAGAAGGCTTCAACAGAAAGAGACCAGCCAGGGGCATTTAGCGTAAGTGGATAACCAGGAATCCAGGCTTGTAATAAACTGCCATGATAAATAAGCGCTCCTGCCACACCTTCAGCATTATATTTGGGAATGGCAACAAGCAATAAGGCGACAAGATAGACTGGGTAGATTCGAGCAAACCGAGCTATCCAGTACTTTTTCTTGCTAAAACCATAGGCACTATCAGTGCGATAATAAGCAATCGCCATAATAAAACCAGAGAGCAGGTAGAAGTAGTTAACCGCAATAGGCCCAGCCTTGAAAACATTATCCAGATAGGGAATATTCAGGGGGAAAACCTGATTGCCATAGTGAAAAAAGATGACAGTCAGGGCTGCAATAAAGCGAGTGAATGTAATCTGGTCAAGTTGCAAGATATTTCAGCATTAAATGATTGGATTTGCTAGTTTAATGGTTTAGGAGAATATAGCAATAGTCATACAGCACTAACAAAGGACTGATGTTAAAAATTAAAAACATTTCTGATAGAATCATATTTATAATAAACACTCACACTTAACTATGAAAATCCCTAAAAGAATCCAACCCCTTATTGACTATGGGCTAGTCGATGAAGTCATTAGCCGTTTAATGAGTGGCAAAGAGGCAGACGTGTACGTCGTCCGTAGTGGCGATGACTACCTGTGTGCCAAAGTTTATAAAGAAGCGATGAAACGCAGCTTTAAAAAAGCGGTGCAATATACCGAAGGGCGAAAGGTTCGTAATAGCCGCCGCCAACGAGCAATTGAGAAAGGCTCGAAGTTTGGTCGTAAGGAACAGGAAGACATTTGGCAAAGTGCCGAAGTTGATGCGTTGTATAAGCTAGCTGATGCGGGCGTGCGCGTGCCCAAACCTGTGAGCTGTATTGATGGTGTCTTGTTGATGGAATTATTACTGGATAAGGAAGGCTTCGTTGCACCTCGTCTTGATGATGTGACGTTAAGTGAAGAGCTGGCGCTTGAGTATCACGCGATGATTGTGCAGGATATTGTGCGTATGCTTTGTGTGGGCTTGATTCATGGTGATTTATCTGAATTCAATGTATTGCTAGATGGAAAAGGTCCAGTGATTATTGATCTCCCACAGGCAGTTGATGCCGCAGCTAATAATAATGCAGAAGCAATGCTGCTACGTGATGTGGATAATATGAAGCGCTACTTTGCACGTTATGCACCGCAACTGGAAGAAACTGCTTTTGGCAAAGAAATCTGGGATTTATTCAAGGATGGCAAGCTCCATCCAAATACAGAATTAACAGGGCTTTTTGCAGAAAGTGCCGAGTCTGCCGATGTCGATGCGGTGATGGTACAAATCAAGGCTGCCTACGCCGAAGAGCAGGAGCGCCTTGCCCGATTACGTGAAAATGAGGAGGATTAGCTAATGTTGTTAAGGCTATATAGGATATTTGCCTTATTGTTACATGTACTACTAGGGATTTTTCTAGCCTTTGTTATTACCGTGTTATTCAGAGTTTCTGAATATGATAGCCGCTTTAAGAGGCTGGTAAAATGGTGGTTAAGTCGCGTATGTTCCATTTTGGGTGTTGAAACAAGGATTCTGGGTTCCCTTCCAGAGCGAACCGTTTTATATGTTGCCAATCATATTTCATGGCTTGATATTCCTGTATTGGCGGCACTGGTTAATCCTCATTTCTTGTCTAAAGCTGAAATTCGCCACTGGCCACTGATTGGCTGGCTGGCGCAAAAAGGTGGAACGCTCTTTATCAAACGTGGTAATAGGGCTGCGGTTGAATCAGCAAAAGAAGAAATGCGACATAGCCTTGTGGGTGAAGGTGATGTAGCTGGTCATAGTGTGTTGTTTTTCCCTGAAGGTACAACCAGTAATGGGATGGAGATACAGCGCTTTAAGGCACGGCTGTTTGAAGTTGCGATGGAAGCGAATATTCCTGTCCAGCCTGTTATGTTGCATTATGTGGGGGATAATGAGGCTGTTAATACAGCCATTCCATTTACTGGAGAACAGCCATTATTTGATAGTGTATGGAAGACGCTGGGGCAGAAGAAAATTGCCGTGAATATTCATCTTGCAACATTGATAGAAGATACACGCAAATATCGACGTAAAGAGCTAGCAGCTATGAGTGAAGCCGAAATACGAACAGCATTGCATATTTCTATGGAATATTATAAACCTCACCCTGTCTCGCTAAACGCCTAGCCCTAAGTTTTGATAGGTAGACTTTATAGCTAGCAAGTAAATCACGAAGCTTGATCTGCGTATCACCATGAACTATATCACCATTTTTTGTATCAACTTTAACGGGGTGTTTTAGTCTTTTAAACTCCCAGTGACCCACCTTTGTACTAATCCAGTATCCATCACCTCTATCTGGTGAGGTAAAGGTTTGATTGGTAGCACCATAATATCGACTCGTTTGAGCATACATCTGTAGAATGGTTTGCGCTTCATTAAAATCTATCCCGTCTTTATTGGATACAACTATCTTTGGATAAATTTGATAGTAGCCAGCACTTAATTGTTTAATAAGGTCGTTATTACGTGATGCTGCCTTGGTCAGTGCTGATAAGGTTATAGGTTTAGAGCAACCCTTGATAATCGTGCCTGTTTTGCTATCTATATGAAGCTCCCAAGGCGCTCTATTAAAGACTTCTTTTAAAACCCATACATTATTATTTAGCACTGGCTTGTTAAAGGCGGCTAATTTTGATTTACACAATCTAGAGACCATAGACACTCTTATAAACTCTATAAGCTGTGCTTCCGTACTATTTATCCCATCCTTTGTATCAATAAATTTACCTGCATCATATTCAAAAGAAACAAGGTCTTCTTTATCAATATTAATGGTTTCTGGTGAGCAACCCGCTAAAAATGTAAGGAATAGAATGAAGTGAATGTTTGCCACACTAACTATTGTATTTTTCATATTAATCAATGCCTTCTTGCCTTTGGTCAATCAGTAATAATAAATCCTGCAATTTCTCAGCGTAGCCATGATCATCTTGCCATAGCCCTCGTTGCGTTGCTTCTAGCAATCGTTCGGTCATTTCTTCTAGGGCGGCTGGATTATGTTGTTGCATAAATTGCTGGTTTTGTTCGTCAAATATTAGAGCATCTGCAACATGCTCATACTGGTAATTATCAATAAGATGAGTCGTTGCATCATAGGCAAATAAATAATCAACACTCGCTGCCATTTCAAATGCGCCTTTATAGCCGTGTTCCTGCATGGCGTGTATCCATTTAGGATTTAACAGCCGTGAGCGAATAACACGATTCAACTCTTCTTTAAGTGTACGAACTTTAGGAGCGGCGGGGTTGGAGTGATCATTATGATAAATCTCAGGCGTACTGCCGCTGTAGGTTGTTACCGCATTTGCCATGCCGCCTTGAAATTGATAGTAATCATCTGAGTCGAGAATATCATGTTCGCGATTATCTTGATTTTGTACCACGGCTTCAAGCTGGGAGAGGCGTGTCTGGAAGGCAGCCTTGGCAGCTATGCCGTCGCCTACCTGATTGCCATAAGCATAGCCACCCCAGTTTACATAGGCTTCGGCGAGGTCGCTTGATTGCTCCCAGCAACGCTCATCTATCAAGCCTTGTAAGCCAGCACCATAAGCGCCTGGCTTGCTACCAAAGACGCGGAAGCCTGCTTGTTGCCTTGCTTCATCGGCTTCCACACCTTGTTCAATTAGAGCTGTGGTCTGGTCATTGATATGTTGGCGAATGGTATTGTATTCAGGGGGTTCATCATAATCTGCCAATGCTTGAATCGCAGCGTCATAGAGCTTCATGACATTGGGAAAGGCGTCTCGAAAAAAGCCTGAAACGCGTAACGTGACATCAACACGTGGTCGCCCAAGCATCATCCACGAAACAATTTCAAAATCTATCACGCGCTGTGAGCCTTCAGCCCATACAGGCTTAATCCCCATCAGTGCAAAAGCCTGAGCAATATCATCGCCGCCCGTGCGCATGGTTGAGGTTCCCCAGACTGATAAGCCGAGTTGACGTGGGTAGTCACCGTGTTCTTGTAAGTGGCGTTCTATCAAGGCTTGTGCTGATAATTCGCCTAAAGCCCATGCAGCACGAGAGGGGATAGAACGACTATCAACAGAGAAGAAATTACGCCCTGTGGGTAATACATCCAAGCGTCCTCGTGTTGGTGCTCCACTTGGGCCAGCCTCAACAAAGCGCCCATCCAGACCTGTTAGCAAGGCTGATATTTCTTGTTCTTCACTGCGTTGTAATGCACTTAGTAAGGTTGTTTTTACTGAATGTAAGAGAGGAGCGGTGTGAGGGTAATCCGATGCTAAGTCTTTAATATTACTGTCTTCCAAGACATAGCGGGATATTAGATCCAGCGCTAATAGCTCTAGCCGCTCACGTGCATCAGCTTGTGTGCGCCAGCTTGCATTGCTGACCTTTGCAAGGGCATCTGGCTTTGTGTTTTCCCACAGTGAAGTATCAGCTTTCAAAGGATCAAAGTCGAAACCAAAATCAGCCGCAAGGGCATGAAGAACTCCCTGACTTTCTAGCGACTTTCCGCGTGGCAAGCGAATCAGAGCAACGAGCGTTTCAGCCAGCTTTTCATGATTAGGTAATTGACCCAGAATATGCAAACCATGACGAATCTGTGCTTCTTTAATATCACAAAGATAGGTATCCAAAGCATCCAGCTTTTCAGTCTCACCGCCTTGTGTACAGGCAAGCTCTTCTAATACATGGGCAGACTCAGCCTGCTGTAGTATCTTTTTGCGCAACCAGTCTTCACGGCGCGTATCCAGACCAAGTGCTTGATAATATTCATCAACTAATAATTCCAGCTCTGCCAGTTCACCATAGGTTTCAGCACGCGCCATTGGCGGCATAAGATGATCAATAATCACTGCCTGACTGCGCCGTTTCGCTTGCGTTCCTTCGCCAGGATCGTTCACAATAAAGGGATAGAAATGGGGCATTGCGCCGAGTGCAATATCAGGCCAGCATTGATTTGAAAGCGCCAAACCTTTGCCAGGCAACCATTCTAGATTGCCATGTTTGCCCACATGGATAATTGCATCGACTTTATATTCATGCCGTAGCCAGAAATAGTAGGCGAGGTAGTTATGCGGTGGCACAAGATCAGGGTCGTGATAATTGGCAGCAAGATCTTGATTAAAACCTCGCGCTGGCTGGATGCCAATAAAGGTTTCACCCAGACGAATACCCGCTAGCATAATGCGATTCTGGCGGCATTTTGGATCATCGACAGGTGAACCCCAGCGTTTATTAATCGCGTGTTGATTTTCTGTGGGGAGCTGATGAAAATAGTGCAGATAATCTTCTATATCAATGCTTTGCCAACAGGGAAGGAAGTGCATGGTATTGGGGTTATTAGTAACTGACTGCAATAATGCTTTAATCAGTGCCGTGCCATCTTTAGGAATATCACTCACTGCATAACCAGCCGTCTGCATTTTTTGTAAAATATTAACCGTAGAAGCAGGCGTATCCAGCCCCACACCATTACCAATACGCCCATCTTTGGTGGGATAGTTAGCTAGAATTAGTGCGATTCTCTTTTCTTTATTGGCTTTATTCGCAAGCTGACAATACCGATATGCAAGTTCAGCGACAAACTGCGCTCGCTCGGACTGCAACTGATATTGAATAATGGAAATCTCGCAGCGTTCGCTATAATGACTTTCTGCCTTAAAGCTAATGGCGCGAGTAATAATGCGTCCATCCATTTCTGGCAATGCTACCTGCATGGCAATATCTCGGCTGCGTAAGCCTTGGCTATATTGCTCCCAATCGGCTTGTGTACTGCTGGATAAAATCAACTGTAAGACGGGAATATCACGGCTAAAAGGCGATTGATACAGAGTAGGGCTGGCTCCCAGATCGGGCGCAGAAACACGGTTGCTAGAGAATCCTGTGGTATTAATAATCAGCTTTGCCTGTGAAGCTTCAATTAAATGGTTAACCAACGCCAGTGATTCTGGATCTTTAAGGGAGGTAATAACAACAGGCAGCGGTTGCAACCCCTGAGATTCTAGTACGGAAAAACAGGCATCAAACATGCTGGTCTGTGTGCTTTGTAAATGACTGCGATAGAAAAGCAGCAAGCAAACATGACTATAATCACTTTCAGGCCAGCGTTGTTGCCATTCTTCCAACGATGGATTTACATAGGCTGAGTTAGGTAAATAAATAGCGCAATGGGGCAGGGGGTGTGGCTCATTCCATGAGTGTTCGCGCTGTAAAAAGGTGCTGGCGATAAAGTAGAACAATTGCTGTGAATTCGTTATCCCGCCTTCACGTAAATAGCGCCAAACACGGTGAACATTTTCTGCATCTGTATTACTGATAACCATCAGCTCAGGATCAGGGCTATCATCACCTGAAACCAGAATTAAATGGCGAGGGTGTTTTTCTGTGCCTTCATTTAGCCAGTCTTCCAGTCGCTCAACACCATAATCCCAATAACTGCGACCACCCAGCAAAGAAACAATGATCACCTGCGCATGATCGAGCACTTTATCCTGATACAGATCGAAAGCAGCAGGCTTAAGCAACTGTAGCCAGTTTGCTAGGCGGATGGTTGGAAAATCATCAGGAAGTGTTTCTACTGCTTGAGTCAGGGCTGCCAAACTACTATCAGCTGCTGATAATAAAACAATATCGGCAGGCATTTGTTGCAAGTCGATAATGCCTTCTTCATCAACGAAGCCGCCAGGCTGGGATTTAAGCAGATGCATGATGTAAACAGGTAGTTAGGGTCTGTGGATAATAAGCGTTTGTGTAGTGTGAGACTAGGCTTTTATCACAAACAAATCCTTCTATCTAGAAATTAAGATACTGATCGCTTTAGATTTTATAATGTTTTAACCACTCCCCAATAATAATAAGAAATTCCTATGGATATTCGAGTCCCCTTTAGCACAGTTGCCGATGAAAATACGGTAAACCAGATTGCCCGCCGCGTTGCTGACTACAAAGCTAGTCAGGAAGCCTCTCAAGATAACCAGCAAGATATTGAAGCACATATTGATGCTTTATCCCGTGTCTTTGAATTAGACAAGCAAGAAGTTGAGCGTATTGCGGCGGATGTTCTTGTGCGTAATGCTCATCAACAAACATTTAAAGATAAGCTTTTTGACAGCATTATTAAATATAGCAAAGAAGTGATTGTATCTATTGTACTCGCTCTAGTTGTTGTGTTTTTGCTGTTTGGGCGCTCGCAAGTGCAATCATTACCGGTGGTCCATCCACAATCTTTTAATAGCATCAATAGTGAAAATACACCTGATTTCAGTCGCTTTAAAAACAAAGCCAAGCTATCAAATGTATTAATTTCTATTATCCCTGTACGTCTGATGTTGAGTGAGTTTTATGTGTCTGAAGGAAAATACCCAAAACAGTTTGAAGATATAGGTGTTACGAGAGCAGAAATGTCAACGGGTAAAGGCATTGAGGATATCGTGTTGGGCAAAGACGGCAAAATTATTGTAAAAGCCACTGAAGATATTGGTAACAACATTGTTGCTGTCTTCACTCCGCACACAACCATGGGCGGAATGAGTATCGAATGGCAATGCGAGACTAATTTGTCGGCTTATATGCAAGGTTGTACAAGAATTGATGGTCAGCAGTATTTAGATAAATTTTAACCCTAACCCCAAATAAATAATAAAGATAAATGAGGAGTCATTATGAGTGTCATGGATAAATTAGGTACGGCAGTACGCAGTAGTGTAAGAGAAATAGCTGAAGGTGTTATTGATGCAAATGCATTACGCATTTTTGGTCAAGAGATTCATGATGTTGAAAAAGCAGTTTCTGACTCCAAACAAAAACTAGCCATGATCATTGCTGAAAAAATGCAAATGAAACGTGAGCTGGATTCACTAGAAGAAGAGGTACAGAAGCAAGAACACATTATTGCTAACTTGCTTTCAGAAGGAAAGGAAGAGGATGCACTTAAAGTCGCTCAGTCTCTTGCCGATAGGGAATCAAAACTGTCTGAATCTAAAAAACATCATGAGCTTCTGGTATCGCATGAACAAAGTCTACAGAAGCGCTTAAAAGATATGTCCGCGCGTTTACAAGGATACCGCAACGAGTATCGTGTTGCGAAGGCGACAGAAAGAATGCAAAAGGCTCAAGGAAGCTTGTCAAAAGCAACCGTGGGTACACAGTCTCCCTTTGGAAATATAGAGGAATCTTTGGAACGTATTCAACGTAACCAGCAACAAGAAATGGATTATATGCAAGCTATGGAACAGGTTGAGAAAGAGTTATCGGGTAATACGGATACAGAGCAGAATAGTAATTCTGCGGCTATGGATATTATTGAGCGTATTAAAAATAAGTGATTTTAAAGATGACTCTAAACAAGTATGGTCGAATTTTCTGAGGTTAAAATACGGCTAATGACTTAATCAGTGCTTCCGCTTAATTTAATATTGGCGGGGGTCTACCAAATAAATCAGTAAAAGCTCTCTGTGATAAATCACGAATTTCTTGGTTATTCATATTACTAAGTCTTTTATAAATCCTTGTTTTTTCGTCAAGATCTATTTTATAGTGGGGTTGATATTTTTCATTTGAAGCAAGTGCATCCATGCTACTGAGGATAATAGTAGAGGCATAAAACTCGGCCTGATTTTGGGTGAATGGACTGACTGAGAAGATTAATAGTTTACTCAGCCAAATATTATGGCCTTCTTCCGTGTTGGCTAATTGCGCGAGATACGCCCCCAGCTCCTCCAGCATATGATCACGTCCGTTATCATCGAGTTTTTTATCTTTAAATGTGTTTGAAACCCATGTGGTTTGTGGCCAGCTTGTTTTATCAATTTGATGATAAGCTTCGTGATATTCAATACTGGGGTACAGAACATCGTTGAGTTTTTTTAGTAACTTACGTTCTGATTTTTTAAGGGCTGTTTGCTTGTCAGCTTCTTTTCTACCTTTATTTTTTTCTTTACCTAGAAGTACGCTGATAGCGTCAATCCCACCGCCAAAAATGGCTTTATCATTACTGGTATTAGTGCGCTCCAAGGTTTGTTGTAGTTTGGAGGTTTGCATGTGGGTTTTATCTTTAATCAGTTGTTTAACAATTGCCTTTACCTGTTGGCGCTCTGATTTTTTCGGATAAATTGTATTTAAGTCTTTTTTATAGCCTTTTGTGACAGCTTCCTCGATTTCATAGTAGCCTTGCATCCAATAGGGAATCACATAATTCCGACCTTGAAAAGTTAAGGCAGGCATGACTGATTCTTTTGAGAAGTTATCAATTCGATCGCTAAGAATAATGGAGCCGATTCCTCGGTCTTTAAAGGTTAAACCTAGCGCACTGTCAACAGCAGGGACTTTGTCGATACGCTGTACTCTAAACAAGGGTAGCTCAATTTTTTGTTGATTAGCGGTATCGTCATAATAAAGCTGATTGCGTTGATTAACTTTATACGCCGTCATCATCGTGGCACGGCAGAGAAGTTGGCTTGTATTACTCACTGCGGATTCTATCTTTTTTTGCATCATCAACTGCTCAACAGGCATTTCAATAAAAGATGAACAAGGCAGGGTGAAAGATTTTGGCGTTAAGTAAAAGGGCAAGTCTTTATCATCAAAAAGGGTATTGATATCTTTAAACCCTATCATGATGGATTGGCTACTGATGTTGGCGTTGTTTAGGTTTTCTAGCTGCTGTTTCATTAGCTTGCGGATGCCCGCTCTCTTGGGGATAGCGCCAAGGATTACCTCCCGTTCGTTATCAATTGCCTCGTTTAAGCTATGTATAGCAGCCATGCTTCCATTACTATGCGTTAATTGTAATTTGCGAAATAATAAATCAGAGTAATAGGGTAAATGATTGGCTAATACATTATTTACACGACGTTGTTGATACGCGTCATTTAATGAGTACAGCCCAAATAACAACGCAGCAATGAGCGCTGGGTAAACAAGCAGTGATTTTAAACCGATACTAAAAATAGGGGGCTTAGTTGTATTTGTTAGAGGGTTATAATCCTCTTTGCCTGAAAGCTTTTGCAGTAATAGCGTGTGAAAATCATCATCAAAGACGGGGTAAACCTTATCAGAACGGAATTCAGCTAAGATCTGTTGTTTATATTTTTGGTAGCGCAAAGCGAGGAGAAAGCGCATAGGGAAGATCCAGCCGTGGTAAGTGCTGGGTTCTTCAAAAGGATCAGCTAACATCGCTTTGCTTTGTGGTAATAGTCGGGAGAGTTTATTTAGAATAATTTTATTCAGCATTATTATTTCTCAACCAGTTGGAAACGGTATTAATTTGTACTGTACGTTTCTCAATACTTTTTTCTACATAACAGTCAGTGGCATCAATTAACATATCGGCTTGTGCGCGAATATCATCATCTTCGATCGATTCTTTTATAATATTTCTATAGCCACCCCAATCCCATGTGCATGTGTATTCAGGCATGAGTTTAAAACGGCTCACAATATTGTTAATAGATAATAGAGCGGCTTGGCTATTACGGTTTTGTATGTGATAGAGGCTGACTAAGGTATCTTTAATTAGCTTATGTCCGTCTGACAAACGACCATTAGCGTTGATTTGTTTATTGAGCTCCTGAAAAGTATCCGCATCAATATTGCTGCTGACATAAGTTTCCATTAAATCAAGATTTATATCACTGATGGTTTGTTTAACATCGATGGTTTTGTTGGCTATTTTTTCTAAAGTAGCACGGCCTTTTTTTAGTTCTGTAGTTGCTGTCGCAAGGTCACCAAAATATAGCCAGGCAAGAACCCCTGACTCACGATAGCGAGATGCAATGTAGGAGGGAGTAAACACATCATTCTTCTTAACGTACTCGGTGGCTTCTTGAAAGCATTTGTAGGATATTCGGGCGCTATTTATATCTCCAGAATCATACTGAACAGCTGTTAGATACCAGTACACATTATGGATACTCCCATCATCACTTATGCACTGTAGTTTTCTAGCATGTTCTATGGTTTTTTCTATATTTCCTTGTTTATAAAAACACTTCGCTGCATAGTCTTCCAAGTCTGCTTTAATGCTTCTTTCTGACTTACGCCACTGGAGTTGATTGCCAATTTTTATGATCTGAGATTCAAGCTTTTCACAATCTTTTTCATTATATAAAATAGAGCGATATGCCATCATAAGTTGTACTATTTCTGGCCGCTTTTCCCCTGATGCATTAGGAATATCTTTTTCATCACAGTGCACAGCAGGCTCATGTACGCATTGAAAGGCAGGTGTACCTTTACCTTCTTCACCACCGCCATTGGATTGTTTTGGTGTGCCTTTACCGCCTCCTACGATACCCGCTTGCATCATCGATTTCATTGACTCCATGGGTGACGAGCTTAATGAACCGCCGTATTCAAAAGTGAGGTCAGGATTTTGTGCCTGCAAGGTTGTCATTACTTCTACCATTTGCTGTTTTGCTAACCACTGAGTAAAAGCGAATTTTTCGGGGTTAGCATCCGCGGGTTGTTTGTCAGGCATGTTTAGCCCAATCCAGCTTAAAGAAGCAATGAGCATGCCAATAATGACGGGTACAAACAGCAATGCCACAAGTTTTCTACGTAGCCGTTGACGTTTTGTTTGAAGTCGTGCTTCTAAGGTTTCAGCGCGAATGAGAGTACGTGCATCCGTTAACTCAACGGCATGTTGGTAGTATTCATTTGCCTTTTCTTTATTCCCAGTGTGTCGATGCAGCTCTGCAATGGTGTAAACCAGCTCGGGATCATTAGGGGTAAATTTGAGCGCCTCTTCACTGTGTTTCAGCAAATCTGTAAGTGAAATATCATCGGCTAATTGCCATTGTTTGATTAATTGTGTGAAGGCCTTTTTCATTGGCTTGTTACCATGCTATTACCTAAATAAGAAGGCAAATACACACAGCGACGGCTAAAGCTTTCGTCACAAATACTGGCGGGGGCTTCATTATTGACAGGTTGCCAACCTGATTTTATATAGCGCCCCTTGAGGTACTCACGAGCTTTTCGAAACGCTTCAAAGCCACTACCTGAGCTACCGCCAGCTTCACTTGTGTCATACACAAAAAAGTAGGCAAACTGCTCTTTAGGATTGAGCTTGTCCAAGCTTTTACGCAGCTCAGATTGTTTATTTTCCAAGTCCGTAAATTTAGGCCATTCGCTGGTATCTTGGGTATAGAATGAAATACCTTTTTCATTATCAATCTTTCCCAGCAGACCTGCATAATTAAGATCAAATAAACGTTTGTGTGCAGCAGCACCCTTGGTGGCTTGTGCGGCTGCATTTGTGAATAAAGTCTCTGTATCCATCATAAGGATACGGTCATCCTTACTGATAAAAAAGATGGGAGATAATGACGTAGCGTGTTCTAACGGGATTTCAAGCTGATAGGTTTTGTTATTATCATGAATTAGGTTTATCACGGCAAAGATAATCAGTATGCCAACAGAGTTGGATACGATATCTGTGAGTGAATCAAGGCTGATAAGGTTATTCATTTATTGGGTATTTGTTTTTTTGAGGTTTAAAGTCCAATTCGAATCCAAAGGTTCGAGGCCCAATGATATTTCACTAGAATCTTCTGTGATTAACATGATATTACGAATCTTTTGATAGGCTGCGCCACCGTTAGGGTAGATGCCAAATAAAATGAATTCCTCATATAAATAATTGGCTCTAAGCGCCATTACATTGAGTGTGCGAATATCGTGTAACACAGCCAGCATATCATCAGCATCAGGGTCTACAGCTGCGTCCATAATGGAAGTTGTATTGTTTTCTAGCGTTGCAATTAGTTTTTCGCGACGTTCTAAAATATCTCCAATGACTTTTTTGTCTTCATCACCTACCACTGTTTGTAGCTTGCGCAGATATTTGGTAGGGGGAACGGAAATGATGCCATCAGGCAAACTAAAGATCTGGTAGGCAATTTTATAACCTTGCTCAAGCTCTGCGGTGAGTTCAATTTTTTGCGGAGTGGTAACACTGCTGAGTACATTAATAAATGACAGCACGCCCATTACACATAAGAAAATGCTTAAAAATGGGAATAGGCTGACCTCCAGCTTTTGATCTTGCTGACGGCGTGCATAACGGATAGCGCGTGACATTGCCATCGACTAGTCTTTTTTTCCAAGCTTTGCAGTGAAGACCGTTTCGTATAGATCTTCCATGGTTTCTTGTAGTGCTTTGATCTGCGTACTGAGCTCTTTAATCTCGTTGGCGACGGCTTTGTTGTCTGTTGCATCGCTACTTGTGGCCATAGCTGTCGATTCGTTTTGTATGCTGCTTATGGCTGAGAGGTTTCTGTTGTCTAGTGTCTGTTGTTGCAAGTTGGGCTTAATATCATGGAACCAGCGTTCATCGAGGTCGGTGAGGTAAGCCTCTTCACTTTTTTCCAGTGTTAAGAGAAGCATCATAAGCGGAATACTGAGCAATAGAGCCAGTAAAGTGGTATCGAATGCTGTTGCCAGAGAGTTGGTTACCAAAGGTAAGTTGTCTTTAAGCATAGCGGATACATCAGTGACGGAGTCGGTGCTGGTCATTGCATCAGAGAAGTGAGCAATACCATTACTAATTCCCCAAACAGTGCCAATAAAGCCAAGAATGGGGATTGCCCAAACCATAAAGCGAGGGAGTGAAAAAGAGCCTTTCATGTACTCGCGTTCTTTGATGGCGAAGGTTTCGTCTACGTTATTGTCGTGATGATTTAAAAATAGTAACAGGCGATTGCGTGTTAAGTTGTCAGGGCTGATGCCTTTTTTATGGCTAGCATCTTGTAACGCCTGATTAAGCTCATCCTTATTGGGTGTGTCTGAGGTGCTTGCTATCACTGCCTTGAGAATGTCATCTGAAAGTAGGTCACTTTGCTGTTGTTCTTTTTTTAATTTTCTTTTCTTTAACAGCAAATGATAAAAGCTAGCACAGAAGAACCACAAGATAATGGGTGAGATCCAATTACCAAAAAACAACTTTAAGCTACGTGGAATATCACTGGAACTGCCAAACAGCACATAGACGACCAGCGCGGGTATCAACACCAATACAGTTGTGATTAAGAGTGGGAATTTAAAGGGTTGTTCGATAGGGTAAAGATTGAGTGATCGATCTGAGATATTCGAATTTTGAGTGGTCACGAGCCGTAGTACCAAGAAATATTAAGTGTCGGTAAACTTAGCACATTGAAAGGTAACAACACAAAGGCAGGCTCTACTTAATGGATGAAAAGCTCTACTTAGCAGAGTAATCGTATTTTTAATCTATTTGAGGATAAAGATAAGGCGATTAACCACGAAAAGCTCAAAATATGATATTAATACTTAGCTACAAAGTTCACGAATATGCCGATCAAGAACTAACCATCACACCTTGCTGGCTATCTTTCGATAGCCTCTGAGTTTAACCAGTGTATTTCAACAAGCCATCCCATTTATGTGTAAGGTGAAGTGTGCATGAATTGCCGCAAGGGTGGCAGCATTTTCATGCCATTCTTCTATACCTATAGAAATAAGTAGCGATCTGTAGTGTTTAATAAACTATAATTTACCTTCACATTTAAGGGAATTTCTATGACACGCCATCATTTTATGTCTGTTCCTCTATGGGGCTTTTGTTCCTCACTATTGTTGATATTTCTAACAGCATGTTCAGGTAATAACGCTAGTCACCTTCCCTCAATTTTTCAATTACCTGGTGCTGTATTTGGCTCTGTATTAGAAAATACAACATATAACGCAAGGCGCAGGAAGGTTGAATCCTATGTTGCTAAGCATTATCTGGGTATTCGTGAGGATGTTGATAAGGGTGGAGGGAGCATACTTGAAGGTGCACTAGATATTACAGATTTAAAAGGTGTAAATCGTAATAAAGCACGAGATAACTTTCTTAATGATAGAGATCACTATTTTCACCATCTGGATCTTGTGGCGGATAATCTGATGCACGATTTTAGTTCTTTGTATGGCATTAAGCAGATTGATAAAAAGGTCAATGGTTTTACCTATACAGAAGCAAGAAATATCATTCGTGAATATGCTGATACTAATTTTGATGTACTGCGCTTAGCGATACAAAAAGGTGAAGGGGATGCGCTGGATCAGTTGGGTTTGCGCTTACAGATTGATGACACAGATAAGTTGGTAAGGTTTAGGCAGAAGGCAAAAACCCTTTACAAAACAATCTATTTGGAGTTGGTAACAGTGGGATTAATGGTGCATAGATAAAACAATTCAATTTGCAGAGATAACCATAAAATTAAGCCTCATTAAACGGATGTAATATGTTGTATTGAATATTAGTTGTTGGCTAGTGATTTTATCATCCACGCTTCATCAGTATTTCCATTGAGCGGCGTAACCTCTCTATTGATTGGGAAACCTCACCAATCTCATCTGTTGTTTCTATATCAATAGGTGTATCAATATCACCTTTTGCAAGCCTTTCAACTTCTTCTTTTAGCTTCACCAGTGGGCTGGAGATTGAATTTGAAAGCAGGGTGGCAAGGGCGAATGTTAACAATAGAGCCAGCAATACAATGCCCCCAAACACCCAGAAAAAAGTGGTTAAAGGGGAGAAAACAAGGCTTTTAGGAGCAAGGGTAATAAGGGTTCCTATAGGATGCTGCTTCTGACCGACTGAAATTTTTCTAAAGGATATGACGTCCTTTTTAACCTCGGAGTTACCTGATTCTTTGTCCTGATTAAGAATAGACTTAACATCAGGATTATCGATAAACAGATTTCCCCCTGTATCCAGATCATGTTTACTACCCCAAGCCTTACTTTCATCGGGGTGATAAAAATAATAACCTTCTGGATCAACAAACATCTGAACCCCATTTCCCTGACCTCCATCAGCAACAAGCCTTAGCATTTTATCCGCTAAAATATTTAGAACTACGATTCCTTGGAGCTTGTCATTTTTATCAAAAACGGGTGTTGCATAACGAATAGCGGGGCGAATAGGGCGTTCAATTTTACCACCTTCATGGTTAAGATCTAAAGGTGAAATCATAAGCTCACCTTTTGGCAGATCTATTGTATCGTCAAAATAGTAACGGCCTTTTTTATTCTGTAATTTCCCACTTGAAATAACGTGTGCTTTCGCGTCTTCAAAATCAATACGCACGATTTCCATTCCTGAAGTATCAATAAAGCGCGCTTGGTGAAACACCTTTTTCTTATCAACAAACTCTCGAAAACTTAACTCTACATTTTTTCGTAGCAGGTTTTTTGAACGCTCTTCATTGGAGTTGATCGCAGATAGATACAGTTGTATGGCACTTGAATCACGTAAATAAAAGATATCACTTGATATACTTTCAAGAAAAGTCTCAATTCTTTCACCTGTTAGTGAAGTTTTTCCATCTAGGGTGCTTAGTGTATTTTCATGTAAGTGTTTATAAAAAGAATACAGCGAATAGCTACCTAATAATAGAATAGGCAGTATTGCTACCAACATTAATGCCAGTAGTAGCTTCTTTTTTATTTTACTCATGAAAACATCCGTTTTATCTTTGCTGTGGAGCAACTTATTTAATAACAAGGTACTGATACTCCAACAGCTTAGGTCTGAAAGAGCAGTAGGATGGTATCTCTTTACAGGAAGTGTAGCAAATACCTGATTCTTGGAAGATGCTGAGTGAGTTTATTTGGATAAGCTGATAGAAAAAATAGCTTTTATATTATGTAAAGCGTAAGTATCGGGCGGGAATAATTCCTATTGGCTTGTACTCGTCTTGTATATCTCTTAAATCCATAAGATAGAGCCTTATGGATAAAGGCCGCTGGGTTTTGCTTAGGTTATTCGAACATAGCCAACTTACTGGCCATAAAAAAACCAGTGAAGCCCATAATATAGCGACAGCATAACGATAATAGTGATAAAAAATATAAGTGCGACAATGGCTGCAGAAGAGTAAGGCTTGCAACTATGGTTAAAGAACCAGGCTTTTATGGGTAATGGTCCTTTGATAAGCATAATGAGTAAAATAAAATTAACAGGGAAATGCCCAATTGCATCCATTTTACCAAAATAGATATTGCCTGACGTAATCACAACATTGGCAAGGAAAGCAATCAGAATGACGCCATTATTTCCCATTAATAATAGGAAGAATAAAGTGAATTCTACAAATGCTGCACTGGCTATAAAGAAATCATTATCAAAGCCCATCGTGATAACAGGATATTTTTCCAAAAAGGGATAAAACCATTGTGGGAAAGCCAATTTTTCAATTGCAGACCAAAGAAATGCAAAGACAAGTGTGCCATACATAATCGGTAAACGATAAGGAGTAAGCTTATTTGGCTTAAGAGATGAGAGGATCAGATAAACCCCTAGCCCGACCATAGTTAAGTAATCCAACATATGGAACAAACCATAGTTATAGAGTGCATACCCGTATAGCAACAATATTCCTAACCCTGCAACAATCAATGTTCGTTTAAATAAAACAGCCGCAGCGATGACAAGCTGAAGATAAAAAACCCACTGGTTATCAGTTAATAGATCAGGGGTAAGAATTACGCCTCCTACCAACCAGATTCCTACAAAGAAGACACCTGTGCCAATGCGTGCAATATTCAAAGAAACATCCTCATAGCCCGAGAAAGAATCTGAAATATAGCTAAATCTGCCTAGCTTTGTGCACCAAAAGCTATCAATCAGGCTAGCGATTAACACGCCCCAAATAGAGAGAATGAAAAGGTTAATAACGTAAGTATTATTGATCCAGTGCATCAGTGATTTGGGTGGGTCACTCACATCAAAAGCAACAAACCATTTGATATGGGCAAGTGCAACGTCAGGAAACAGTAAAAGCACTGTGCTTATTAATAAATATAAGTAGTTGTTTTTTATGTTCATTATAATAGATTTTAGTTTGAATGATGAATGTGAATAAGCTCTTTACATCAATTAGCTTGTTGTTAGTTCAGATAAGGATTTAAGAAACTCAACAAGGTCATTTACCTCCTGATCAGATAGCTTGAGTGACTTGAGAAGTACCTCTTGATGGTCATTTGAGGTCATGCGTTTTGAAATGGTGTTGTAGTAAGTAACAACATCGTTAAGGGTTTTGAACTCACCTGTGTGCATGTAAGGGAAGGTTTGGGCAATATTTCGTAAGCTGGGTGTTTTAAATTGCCCCCGAAACTCAACATTCTGGTAAACATAATCCAGTTTGTTACGCTGAGTTTTGTGGTTATCACTAAACTTGCTTTTGCCATTAAAAGGGTCATTGAGTAATCGCTTCACTCCATTGTAACGACCAAGATCACCTTGTAAGGATATGGGGTTAAGAAATGAGTGATGAAATTCCCCATCTGAGAAATTAGGACCAAAGTGACAGTTTGTACAAGCGGCTCTACCAATAAACAACTTTAAGCCACGTTGGGCAGAAAGGGATAATGTGTTTGCTTGATAATCCGCGTTTTTTTTACTTGTTATGCTAATACTGTTTGCAAAGTCATCAAAAGGTGAGTGGCTTGAAACCAATGTTTCTTCAAATGCAGCAATAGATTTACCAATATTGGCAAATAGCTGATTCACTGCCTGCTTTTCATGTGTGTTCAGTGTTAACCATGCTTGATGTTCTGGGCTTTGTATATTTTCTAAAACAGGCCGAGCTGTAGCAGGTAGTTTACCTGTTAATAACACGTCTGGAATAATACCAAATAGTTTCTCATAATTAGCTTTAAGCGAAGGAGTATTGATAATCAGCTGAGCAACCTGAACACGACTCCCTGCCATTTCTGTAATAGTCTCAATAGGTTTAATCGCCTGGCTCCATAAGCTATCTGTGCGCCCATCCCAGAAATACCAGCGATTATATTTCACCCCTAATAAGCTTGGAACATGTCGTGTAGCAGGGTGCTTAGGGCGAAAAGATGTAATGGCCTTATGATTGCCCCAAGACATGGATGGGCTATGGCAAGTGGAACAAGACATCGTGCCATCGCCCGAAAGCTTAGGGTCAAAGAATAATTGCTTGCCAAAAACAATTGCTATTGGGTTGCCAGATACACGATTACTGGGATCTGGCGTTTGGGTATAGTTCTGGCTTGATAGCGTTTGAATAAGGCGTATTTCGTCAGCTGTAAATATTGGGGGTTGTTGAATGCCCATATCTTTTGCAACACTACTGCTAGTGGGCAGCAAGAGCATACTTACCAGCAGGAATACTAGACCTATGAAAAATCTTTTGTATTTCATGGGGTAACAACCAGATTAACTTCAGCTTTGTCAGACATGCCGCCACGACGAACTACAAAACTTAGGTACCAGTCGCCAGGCATATGGAACAGCATTCCTTCAATCTTAAATCTACCTTTCCCTAAAACGGTTATTTTAGGCTTAACATTCATGCCATGGTTATGTGCTTTCATTCCTGCATCAATTTGCAGTTCTAGAGGAAAAACTAATACTTGCTTGGTTGGCCCCATGATATGAACGTCCATATCAAAGTACTGATTTAAAGGCATATCAGCAGTTGCAGGAGAAAATGCAATGGTGTAATTGTTACCTTTAGACGATATTTCAGAAATATTACCAAGTGTTAGAGTGTCTGGTTTTGCAGCTGTAGTGGACTCATTACATCCAGAGAATAATACTGAAAGTATAGCTATCATTATAATTTTATTAAAAATATTTGAAATGAGTTGCGTTTTCATATGGCGGTTTTAGGTGAATAATTAAACCACATATTTTGAATGGTTAATGGATTTTTAGCAATCAAAATATTGATAAGCGTAATGCTTAATTAGAGTATCGTTATATTCTGGTTTGTGATGGGATGATGGGATGATGGGTGTGATGGGATGATGGGTGTGATGGGTGTGATGGGTGTGATGGGTGTGATGGGTGTGATGGGATGATGGGTGTGATGGGTGTGATGGGTGTGATGGGTGTGATGGGATGATTGGTTTGATGGGTGTGATGGGTGTGATGGGTGTGATGGGT
>JAUTBQ010174701.1:0-11445 GCA_032361185.1 Lepetodrilus ovalis
ATAACTGTAGTGCCACTCTACAGACAGTGCATCCTATCAATATCGCATCAGAAATGTAACTTCTGCGAAATTGATGCTGGACCCCACCGTGGGGCGGGATTTGAAATCTGTACCTTTTGCTCCGAAGTCCAACGTTCTACCACTGCGCTACATCCCGCCCGTAAAATATACAAGTACAAGTGGTACTTACATTAAATATACTGCTAATAAAACAAGCTGCAACTTATCAGCTGTTTATCTGGATACTTACATCGTGACTTTGAACCAGGTTTTCGAGAAACCCAGTAGATTTCAGCGTGGGACAAGCAATCAAAGTAAAAGTCGTTCGGCACCACTGAATGCACTGGAAAAGATCAATTACGAAACTCTCATTAAAACCGGAAATCCGCTTTTTCTCCTCGGATATTTGTATTATATTATACTCGATCGTAGTAAAGTAAGACATACTGATGCCATTTTTTTTTTACTGTATCTGCATAATCATGTTTCTATACAGGATTGTGATGATGTCAAAAGTTACATGTATGCAATATTGACTAGGCTAATTATTTTTAACAATTGACGGTAGTAATTCTACAAAAAGAATATATTTAGACCATTAAAGAAAACAATTATACTAGAACACTAATGGCAGACTAATACATACAGCTTTCCTGGAAACTCATAAACACGCAGTATTCCTCCCACGTCTTCAGACGTAGTTTCGTGCACACTTCTCGTTTAATATCGCCGATTCTCGTTACTGACGTGACCTCGACAGTCTGAAAACAGCATGGAAATCAAGTGAGATTGCAAGAGCATGACACCGACATAAATATTTCTATTAAAAGTGTCACATGATAGGAGTACATAAACGTAAATAGTTTCATAAAACCAACATTCAATTTCGTTGACGTTTTTTTCCAATTATTGATTAATATATATATACGCTTGTTAAAATGACATACAATGCAGCGAAAAATTTGTCAAACTTGCATGGAATTTATATTATAATCGATCTGATTTAGTATCGGTAACCACCCATTGGGATATATTGCATAACTTATCCGCGTCGAAATTTAGAAGAAAGAAAAATATCCATTTAATAGCGGATTATGTGTTTGAACTAAATTCGACGAATTTCCGACTTTTAGTAAAAACTGCAACTCTTCTCTTCCTGGGTATCGTTTCTTGAGTGTACGAGCGCCATGCATTAGAGATCGCTACGAGAGCGTTTGTGTTCTCATAGTAGATATGAGAGCTTCGAGAAACGATACCCTGAAATTTGTCTAGAGCTTACAAATTACAGTCACATAAACATAGACTGACCTGAGACGTGTTGTCCGGCAAGTAAATCTTCACACGCACGTTGGGATGGTTTCTCGTCAACATTTCGTATTCCGCAGGATGTGGAGGCCAAAGACGACAACCAAATCTAAAAATAGAAATCATGAAACAGTTGGACTCATTTTTTTCTTGGTATCGCTTCTTTTGGACGTCAGTTTAGTATCTTCAAGATTAATCTAATTTCAAAAAAAAGTTTTATATTACCATAAATTAATTGAAAATTTACAGAAAAAAATTTCTATCTCACTGTTTTGCTCTCTCGAGTCTTTCTTTACAGAGGCTGGCCAAGGGCATCTTGCTGGTCCTGATAAACTTGAGTATCTCCTCGTATAGGTTGTCTCCTGGCAAGGCGGAGTTGATCAACATCAGCAGAAGTACCCAACCTCGATCTTCACTTGACCTGGGAATAATCAAAAGACGGACCGCTAGAAATACGAATAATCGAAAGACGGACCGCTAAAAATGCGAATAATCAAAAGACGGATCTCTAAAAATAATTTCATTTTTAGACTATTTATTTGTGTGTAGCAAGATCATCTTTTGCGAAAAGTCAAATGTAACTTATTAGTTACAACTAATATCTTTCCCCGATATTGCTTCCAAAGATGATACGGCAGAACTAAAATACTGGCATGAGATCAAAACAAAACTTGTTTGACCTACTTGTTTGGGTTGTGGGTGAGTTGTTTGACAACCTGACAGAACACGTCATCTCGTAAATATCTCTGGAAAAAATAAATATACATGTATAGTAATATTTTACATTAATAATTAATTTTCTCTTCCCTAGGTGTTATTGCCGGAGTTATAAGGCGATAAGGACAGTTTATCAAATCTATGATAGTTCTATAATTTTTGTTAATCAACAGAATGATTGCATGGCTATAGCAATGGTTGTAATTCTGGAATAGGGTCGTACTGTAGTCCAGGTCTAAGTCAAGACATACGCCATGCTTTTACTATAACAGGAAGTGACGTAGATTTCAATATGCGTCTGAGCTACCGGTACGCGCCCCTTTCCGCAAATCCAGTCCTAAATATCGTTTCTCGAACCTTTATTATCCACAGCTAGACCATAGAGTTCTAGTAATTGCACGATCGCCATGGTCTCGTAGATATGAGAGCTTCTAGAAACGATACCCAGGTCATGAGACGTTTTGATTGCAATCTCATGCTCAAGCTAATATTTTATATGGGCATCTGCGAACGAAACTTTGAATATAGCATGGAACTAGCATACCAAAAGGTTCATAATTCAGGTGGCTGATCTTGATTGATTTCAACATATTTTATTGACAAAAGTTCAAAAGGATTAGACAGAAGCGAAAACACTTATCTCAGTCCTCTCCTTATCATCGAGGCTGATCTTGGCACCTGAGGTGCGTTTAAAGACGGAATCAGTTTGCAAGCCGCTTAGCTAAACTGGTTCCCTGTCTGATCTACGGTCCATACGACTTTGGAGACAGCGGCTAGTTTGGTCAGCGGCTTGCCAGCCGATTTCGTCTTTGAACACACCCCTGCTCTGCATACGTGGCGATTGCTGTCATGACGTCACGTGTCACATGATTGACAGGTAATGTTACGTGTCGGATATAGAAAGGCTCTACTTACGCTTCTGCTGGCAGGTTCCACGACCCATTTGATAGCCAGGTCCATGTCCGTCATGTTTCCTTCCACCACGGCGTCACCCATGAACTGCTGGATAGGTGCAGGCGTCAAGGAACACAGCTTTGTCGTATTCTGTTTATTGTCTATATGTATATGCTTGTAAGACAATATGCTGTTATTAATAGGAGTAGAGTGACAGGCCAAGAAGTGTCAGTAACGGATCTGATTTTAACGAGACTGCCAACCAAGGACTAACAACAAATAAATCAAACAAAGGAATGGCAACAAAGAAAAGACACAATAATGACTTCCAACAAAAAACTGATAACAACTAGAGGATTTCTCCAACCAAGGACTGCCAACCATGTACTGACACCAAATAAGAGATTGCTCACAATGGACTGACATACAAAATACTTCGAACAAAGGACCTCCACCGAAGGAATGCCAACAAAGGAATTCCAAAAGGGATTTCCAACAAATAACTGATAACAATTAGAGGACTTACAACACAAGACTTCCAACGAAAGGGTGTCAACAAGGGAATGCCAACACAGGATTTCAAACATATGACTAATATCAATTAGAGGACTTACAACAACAAACTTCCAACGAAGGGATGTCAACAAAAACTGACAACAATTAGAAGACTGTCTACGAAGGACTGATATAAAAGAACACTTCGAACAAAGGACTTCAAATAAAGGACTGTCAGCAAAAGGAATTCAAACAAATGACTGGATAACAATTAGAGGACCCAACAAAAGACTGTCAACAAAGGATTGCCCACAAAGGATATCACTAAATGTCCTGCTGGCCATGACTCTGGCGTCCTCTCTGTTCAAGGACTTCCTCAGGAGGGGCTTCTTGATGGGGTCTTTGCTGAACTGCCAGATGGCTTCGTTCTTGGACTTGCCTCGCTTCAGCGACGTCTTGTTGAAGATCTTTGTGACGGCATTCTCGCTCGTTAACCTGCAACAATTATGAATAATTGTATGTATGTATGGTTTTATGAAGCTCTAGTATAGTCTGGCAGATAATGTTACAAGTCACTGTTACTTAGACATCTATGATATATCACTGATGGACCACAGCGCTCTCGTAAGTGGATTCGTTATGATCATTTACGAATGTATTTCAGTCTTGTGTTGGTTGGGGAGGCTTTTACGATAGGTCATGGATATCAGAAGAACATCGAGGCATTGCTTTATCATAAACATGCTCCACTCCAATGTTGAACTAATCTCTTGTATTTGCTGTAGACGTCTCCTTATCATTTTATCTTGGATTCTGATTGAATTTTTGCTTTACGTCGCAGAGGGAATATCTCACCCATAGGCGACGACTTTATCTTGGAACTTCCAACAGTAGGAACAATATTTGTCTACAATGTCATGTCAAATGTCATGTCGGATATCAGAGATAATATTGGTTACTATGTAGCACCACTATCATGACAGTAACTTATACCGTATATGTAATACCATTAGTAATACGCTTTCGGAGTGTGGATTACTCTATATATTGTCAGTAGTGTCACCATACCTGAACTGGTGTCTTGCGTATTTTTCCAGCGTGTGTAATTTCTCCTCTTCAGCTGGCGACAACAAATGACCTTCCTTCTTCAATTGCACGGTGAACATTTCCTACATAACATAGAATAGCATTAAACCTGAGAAAAAGATACATTAATTACATCTTGGAATACTAGTATACCAACAATCATAAACAAATATACTGTTTGAATATTCAATTATGAAAGATATCATTTCCCACAAAGACGTACCATTATTTCTGGTGATGGTTCCTCGACCATGTGAGGAATGTAGACTTGGTCACGTGGCAAGTCACATGACTTGCCCGTTCTTTTGCACACTCCGGATAAGATGTCTGCGCGCCGGAAGTCGCTGTAGGGCTTCGTCAGTGTCACGAGATCTCCCTTCACCAGGTTTATACCTGGAGCACCTACTGTTGGCGTTAAAAAGATGATATAATACAGGTTGCATTCAATATGTACAGAAACGAGTACCAGGATCTTGAAATAATAAATCGTAATATTTGACGAAGCAACCCTATAATATTTCACATTAACCTGTATGTCCTTACGAACTTCTTAGTCTAGCCATCCTTTATAGATATTTATTGCCAAATACGTAATCTATTACAATCCACCGGGTGGCAAAATCGTTTGTAATAATGGTCAATGCCGACTAGGGTGGCCTATTCTCGAAACGTCCTTAGGAACCTCTTAGCCTAAGAACGTGCATTGCACGTGCTATAGCTATTCTTAAGATTGTCGTACGATCGTAATAGGAACGTTTCGAGAATTGGCGTCCCTGTGCTGTAGAATAAGTCCCACGTAAATTACCTTCTGTGACTATTGCATATTTTGATCTGGAACGCAGGCCTTCTAGGAACGACGTCAACAACATGGCGAGATCGTCGGCGTGGTTTGACGTCACGTAGTACTCTTCATGTTTCAGCGTGACTATGGTAACAACGTGCCTAAAAAGATAATAACGTAGTTTGAAAGTAAATTCAATGTGTTAAATGTTTTTCTCGCATCATAAGACGATGACTGTTCATATTATTATATACATGCAATTTTAAGTATAAAAAGCAGATGGAAAGAATGATTTTATCTTAGTTTTAAATAGTTTCTTTGATTTTCATTTCTAAATTGTTGTTTTGAGCCGTTTTCAAGATTCTTTCACTGATATCACGGCTTGTCAGTTCAGTGCAGAACGAATCTCGCAACATCCGTTGCACTGAATGTTGAAGTAAAGCTGCGAGAACTGCCTGGTACTGACAGACAAAGAATGACAACTGCATTGTCACTGTACAGACAACACACCCTACCATGTTTTGTCAGAATGGCAACTTTTGCGAACACTGATGCCCGACTCCAGGTATTGGATTTGAACCCCGGACATTTAAGTCCAACGCTCAACCATTGCGTTACTAGCTGTCGCTGTTACATAGTACACTTCAAAAGACTTAGAAAACTATGTACTGTGTCTTTTTTCGTTTGCTAAATTATACCAAAAATAAAATTAAAAAAAATAATAAATACGTACCTGTATTTAGACGTATTGGCTATTTCATAGAACGGCACGGTTATCTTCAGATTGTCCGCATCGTCTAAAATGTATACAGCTTTGCTACTGACACCGATCACGTAGTTCACCACGTTCATCCCCGCCGGGCCGACCAGTTTGCTGGCGTCGTAATACCGCGTGAACATGGTCGCCCACTTGTTGAGAGCGAACGTCACAATGTCTACCTTCAGCTCGAGGTGAGAAGGCTTCTTCTTCTCAAAATTAGTCTTGATGGCCTCCTCGACCTTCTCCACAAAGTAGTCCTTGCCCTTCTCCTTGATCCAGTCCTCGGGAAAACACTCCACGCAGAACGTTTCCAGCTTGTCCTTACTGACCGCGCCGAAGTATTCCAGATAGAACCGTTGAGCGGCCAAAAGGATGAACAGGTCTTCCTAGAGAAGCATCAATACAAAGATCCACGTTTCATTAAATATTTTATAGTATGCTGTACACAAAATGAACAGGTCTTCCTAGAGAAGCACCAATTCAAAATTTCAAGTTCCATACATTATTTTATAGAATGTTGTACACAAGATGAACAGGTCATCCTAGAGAAGCACCAATTCAAAATTTCAAGTTCCATACATTATTACAGGTTGCAAGAGCCATAACATGTGGAAAAAAGGAGGATTAAGATGGGTAAACTGATATTTTGAAGTATAATAAATAATGATTTAGCCTCCAATATTGAGGATAAAAAATATAACTATATCAAAATTATGACTCTTCTTAATTGATCCTATTAACTGATTTTATAATTTTTCTTTACTTTTACAATGTATTTTGATTTCTCACAAACGTTTGCCGACTAGTACTGGGAGTAATAATTATAACTGGATTTTTAAAATCTGTGATGCGTACCTTTTCACACGGGTATTCTCCCAGGGAAAGTCCTCGCATCACCTGCTGGTAGATGATGTCCGTGGCGGAAGGGTCCTCCTTGGCGTTGTGCCAGGGAGTGAAGTACTCCTTCCGGTAGTACAGCCGCCAGAGGGAACTGCTCTCGCGCATGCCCATCTGCTTCGAGTGATGCTCGCACTCTGACACGGCGTCCATGATTCGGTGTACTCCGTGGCCCAGGCACGATATCTGAATTTGACAAGGTTGGGGTGAAGATTTTGAGATGCGTACTACATATTCGCCAACGTCATTGCCAAGAATATAGTTATCGTATGACCAACGGCATGTAACAGAGCAGACTGAGGTGGTGTTCCTTTCGTTCTCCGGAAGTTCCAGAAGATTCAGAACACCAATGGAATACGGAAGATCAATCTCCAGGATTTGTCCAATATCTCCGTGGACAGAGGTGGTGCAGGCAGGATAATGACGTCATTCAACATGGCTGCCTCGGTTGTTACGAACTTCTTAGCCTAAGAACGTGCATAGCACGTGTGATAGGTATCCTTATGATTATCGTACGCTCGTAAGTACGTTTCGAGAATAACACCCCAGTTAGTTTTGCCATCGGCTAAGCAAAACCGGCAGACTGTAACAAAATGGTATGTTATTTTTGTTAAATCCGTAAACTATAGAGAAGAGAGGATCTACCAAATATGGGCATGTGACGTCAGGAATTCTCCCTCACTTTTTCGTTCCATGTACTCTCTCGGAGAATCCTAAAACTCATAAATTCTGGAGAAAGAAAGGAACCTCCTGACAGAGGCACTAGACCTGATTTTGAAAAGGTTGGGATGAAGATGATTTTGAGATGTGTACTACAGTCGTCAACGTCTTTGCCAAGGAAAAAGTTATCGTATGACCAACGACATGTCACACAGTAGAATGAGAATAGTCATGACAGAGACACGAAATCCGCATCACTGAATGTGCCGGATCACAATTTTATTTAACAACATTCAATGCTATTACCTCCAACGTCCATGCCAAGAAGACAACAAATAGTTCAAATTATAGAGGAATGTGTTTTCGACGAAACTTCGACGACTCGGTCACCAGAAACGACAGATATGTGCTCAACATCGTGTAGTAATGGCGTCGTTTACATTGCAGTCTAGTGAGAACAGCATATATTGAATTCCGTCGGTACGGTAGTCTAGTATCTTGGCCCCGTTCCTCAGAACGATCGTAGAGCTTTGTAGAGCTTCACATTACGGCTCTCGTAGCGTTTCGATCGTTCTGTGGAACAACACAGGAAAACGAGTTAGGTTTCATGTCCGGGACAGGGTATCCTTTCACAAAGCTCTCTTATCTACGGAGAGACCATAGCGCTCTCTTAGCAGTGCATTAGCTATCGGCAGAGACAGAGAGAGAGAGAGAGAGAGAGAGAGAGAGAGAGACCAGAGAGACCAGAGAGAGAGAGAGAGAGAGAGAGAGAGATAGAGAGCTATGGTGCCTTCCTGGTTAAGAGAGTTTCATGAAAGGATACCCAGGACTATTAATGGGAATCGTAAAATTAACAACATTGTCCTTCCTTTCAGGATCCTGTTAGGATTGTGTTAGGATCCTAGAACAGGTCATTTAACGTTCTTTGCTGTACAACAACCATACCTTGTCGTTGAGGCAGACGTATATAGAAAAGCCCTCGTTGGATTTGAAATCCAGAGTCTCGGCGAGATTGTTGCTCAGTTCTCTCACTGTGGTGGCGGGATCTACTTCAATCAGCACACGCTGCCCGTTCATGAAGGCGACGGGTAGTAGAATGGGCTTTGAGTTCTTCGAAGCCTGTAGCACACAACCATAGTATATATATTAGTATCAACAAATTGAAGCATCCTTGAAAATCAGTAATGAACAACCTATAGTGCCACGCACACACGGAGAACTCTTGAGACTCTCCGATGTCATTAGTACTTCCGGTCTTATACATAGGTCCCTCTCCTGGCCTATATTTTACTATTGTTATGAACTCTATTAGGACGATCCTTTCACCGCAGTACACTGTCCGGAGTCCTCCTGACAATGCTGAGGTTCTCAACCAGGGAGAATAAACTCTCTGTTCTCTTCTGTCGTACATCTGTGTAAGTCTACGGACTGACTTAGGACAGGACTATAGTACGAACCTTTCGTGAAATGCAGACCAGAGGACGTACGACAAGAATCCTTAAGAAGGTTGAATGATAATAATAGTATTTCAGTCATACGTGTGTGCGTGGTCTTACAGATACCAGGGTATCCTTTCACGAAACTCTCTTATCTACTAAGAAACTGGTAGCGCTCTCTTAGCAGTGTATTAGCTATCGGCAAAACGAGCGCTACCACTCTCTTAGCAGATAAGAGAGCTTCGTGAAAGGATACCCATGTTATCATATCTCGAAGCTCTATTATCCACTACCAGACCATAGCGCTCTCGTAAGTGCACGAGCGCCATGTATTAGATATTGATAGGTAAGTGCTTATGGTCTCGTAGTAGATTAGAGAGCTTCGAGAAACGATACACTGTTATCAGTTGCTCACATGCATGTGTATTTCTATATTTGTGTTTGAGTCGCATGATGTTGTCTGAGCACTGTTGCTACATATGTGTGGACCAACTGCTGTGTGGACCTACTGACCACAACTGACCACAGCTGCGTGGACAAATACTGACCTGGAACTCCAGCCAGCTGGGAGGGAACCCTCTGTTCCCCGCGACGCTGGTCCTCCGGGTCAGACGCTCCACCTTCTGCGCAAACTCGGCAGGACCTTCCCTCAAGAACGCCCGGAAGCACGAAGCGAACTGTGTATAAAAAGGGAAGTAATTCATGTTGGGATGGAAACAGATGATACCAGAGTAGGGTAAAGGGCCTGAAGACGTCTTCCCGACGGAATACCATATTTGCTATATTGAAATTAAGGGCCTTTGCCACACACCTGCAGAAGGTTTTGACTTTGAAATTGCGAAACCCTTTTGAAATACGACTTCATGCTGAAGCTCAAATTATATATGAACACTAGTTCAGTTCGGCGTGACATCTTCCTCAAAACTGTTTTGTAATCTCGGAGTCTTGGTAGCCTTCTATGTAGCCCTTGTAGTAACCAAAGAGCATGATATGCATATGCAAGGAATATATATGTGTTCTCTTAGTGGATACGAGAGCTTCATATAAAGGTGATCTCGTGCTATCGTTATTTACTAAGATAAGATTCTAACCATAAGAGACCCAAATAAAATGCAAAACCGTTCGACCTTCTGTAACCATTCTCGTAGCGCTACGATCGTTCTGTGAAACGAGACACAGATGATTAAATCATGGCGAGATATTCTTAGTGAAATACATCGAGGCAGATGCCACTTTAAAGAATATTGGGGAAACCATGTGAATACGTATGTATACCTTCTCCGTCGGGGAAAAGGAACTCGCAAACATCTGCATGAGTACCCAGCCGCGGACCGTGCTGTTCCGCGAAGGGTTGTTAGTCAGCTGTTTGCACAACTGACACAACATCTCGTCTCTGAAACACCAAACAGTTTCTACATAAACGAGAGTGCATACATGGACTGAAGTTCACACATAAACGAGAGTTCATACATGGACTGGTTCACACATAAACGAGAGTTCATACATGGACTGAAGTTCACACATAAACGAGAGTTCATACATGGACTGAAGTTCACACATAAACGAGAGTTCATACATGAATGAGGATTCCTATATTAACGAGAAACGAGAGTACCTAAATAAATGAGAGTTCCTATATAAACGAGACAAAGTTTTTGCGTGGAGGGTTGTTGATCATTTCGTCTGAAACACCAGACAATAAATGACAGTTTCTACGTTATTCCCTCCGAACACAACGAACACAGTCTGTAGTTTCAGTAAGATATAGCCTAAATAAGGACATCACAAATTTACTGTTTCGTTTACTTCATTATGCAATAACAGTATACTTGACTCAACGCAACGGCCAGACATTTGAAGTATATGGTTGAGGAAATAAGCTTGCAGTTACATTCTAGTTACATTCAATACATAGCATGTATAACTGCCCTGATATTACATGTTGTGTTACCACGTTATTAATTTTCTGCATTACATTTATACTGGACGGTGATTTGAGAAGAGGTAGATGATGAGTTTTAATGTTAGCCCTAAGAGATTAATTAGTATGTAGATGTGTGCATATTATTTACAGAGCAAACATTGACGAACGTTTGCGAAAGTATAAATGTATGTACTGTCGTATACTCCCCAAGTAGTTGAAAATCAACTTTTAATTTTCATTTTAATTTTCTATGATAGCTTCAGTTCCATTGGTGTATTACCTGAGATCAACCTTGTAGATTCCTATTGCGCATAGGTACTGTATCTTCTCCAGCATCGTTTCTTTACCACTTGGTAAGAATGGAACACCTGTAATGTCGGTCCCCATAGGGTCCTTGAACTGCATAGTAAACAATAAGGACGTAAAAAAGACATCATATATAATATAGCCCATAACATTATTTGACAAAATGATATAGGATATTTGTGTT
>JAUTBQ010174712.1:0-11445 GCA_032361185.1 Lepetodrilus ovalis
TGATGTGGGTGTGTGTAGGGGGGGCCATTTAAACTCCTTAAATACAGCACTTTTCCAGGATTTGCCGCTCGCCTATACTAAATACACGTATATTGTTACCTTTAATGAAGACATGTATTAATGTATTAATGTACATGTACAATATAGTATGCACATCAAGTGTTTTCGCTTTTGTTCAATCCTTTTGAACTTTTGTCAATAATATATGTTGAAATCAAATGTCATTTTCCTTTGGTAGGAGGACATTGGTTAATCATTCTGGGTCAGCAAACCAATAGATCCATATGAAGCATATTGAAGTGCACGGTTTCCATTAAAAAAGGAAAAACTCAAGACCAAAGAGACCATCTTGCTTTATTCGACTGTATGTGTATGTATATCATAATAGCATTGACATGGTATGGCTCTATGTTTAGTCCGTCAGAATGTATACATCACAACCAGTATATACTATAATAATGAGCATGTACAACCGAATAATACATACACCTGGTTTAGCAACTGCCAATTTGGCAATCTTTGAGAATCCTTCTTTGAAATTAACGTACAAGAGAGTACATCTTAAGAGTTCATTATGACTTCAACTTTTCCAATATTATACAATTTTGGTGAAATAAACAAAATATAATCAAAATATTACATTTTGTATTACTACTATACTATTAATATTACATTTACCATACTATTTTCACGTACAGTTCTTGTTCAAAGAAAGAGTTCTCAATGGATGTAATTATACAACATTCAATCATATTCATATTAAAAATATTTATCCTCCTTTAAGGCATAACAATGGCTCGGAAAACTTTCACATAGTCTGCATGTATATTACATAATTGTCAACAATAACATTGGAAATTCGTCTTTACGTTTTCCACATATCCTTCTATTTTAGACTGTAGGTTGAATACATATGCCGTAAAAGAAATAGTTGAGTACACTATCTGATCGACAAACATTAACAATATATCGCGAAGATGTAAATTACACATGTATTATATTTGAATGTATCACTTATGAAATATAGGTTGATTAATTACTGTAATTATTTTAACAGTTTACCATAATTATTTTAATTGATCATTGTTTTATTATTGCCAAGTGGTATTAATACATTAGGTAATATCATTGTGATAGCAGGCTATTGGTAATACAAAATTACGACAAGAGTTCTGAAACAGACATTTTTATACCATCAATTCTAACTTTCCCTGCCTTCATTTCAACACATGCATCTATCATCAAATACTGCATATTATTAACAATGTATATTTTGTGACCCGTCAAAAATTGGAAATAATTGAGTGGTATCGATTAAAACAACAAAACGTGTAATAAATAAATTTGCGAAATACATTAATATTTAATGTGTATATTGCAATAACATGAAAACCCATCATGGGTAAAATTGATAAAATTGGATGTTTAGTAACTCGAACATTTTATTATTTGGGAAAAGTAGAGAACACATTATTCAATAATATTTATTTAAAATCATTTATTTACACATTTGCACGCGCTTTCACGAGTGTATCCTTCGCAAAGAAAATCTTAGACTCCCTCATGTCCGCGATTCTGAACTCGATGCACATTTTGGCAATGACGGAAGCTCTTCTCTAAGCTTCCAAATATTCCTGCAATCGGAACACTTCAAGTTATTTCCTCACTACTCCAATATAACAATCGATTGAGCCTTGGTGGAAGGTTTAAATTGTTGGAACATTCAGAAGTTATTGCTTATTATCCCTTTCCTTCCCCTACTACAATGTTATTTACGTTTACAAAAGGAATGTATACACTTCCTGTATGATAATATTTAATCATTATGCTCAACAAAATAAAATGACGGGGGGCGAGTTGGTTTAGTGGTATCTTGCTATAAACTTTCGGAACTCTGCTTCATGAATCTAGGGTCCGTTGTTATTTTATTGCGTCTGCACATTCCTTATGAATACATGCAGCGTGTACGCTTGGAGAGTTTTTGTTGCTAACATAATATAAAAGAAGATTTTAAATAATCTATCAAAAGTACGACTAGCTCTCGATTAATTTTGTTGCGTATAGATTTACATTTTAATAACCTTCAAAACAGGCAATTTCGTTGGTCGGGATGTCTTCCATCCCAATCGTAAAGATGGAAACCTTGTATCAGGGTCCGAGCGACTGCTGGAGTAAGGGGGAGGTAACTCGAGGTGTTCAGATTGATGTTCCTGAGAACAACACCTGGTACCATTCCAAAGTGTTCTAGCTATACGTGAAATCAGTTGAGCACGCATGGACATCACCATACGCTAAGCTGGAAAATAGTCGTGAGTATTTGTGACGAAACGCAACATGGATTAAAACAGGTTAGTTCATAGTTATTTACAAAGCAGTGGATATCAGATGTAAAAGAATTGTAATAACAAATATGAACAATATCTTAAATGGTTTACTGTCTGACTACAATCATAATGCTTCGAGTGATTTATTAAGAGGTCCAGTCATTGAAGATGAATATTAATTTAAAACTAGGGTCTATTCCTGTGTGTCGACTGGGTGTGTCAAGTTAAAATGGACAAAGAACATAACACATTATAGATGTGGCGTTCAAATGTAAACTATGCAAACAAATACAATAGCACATTTCAATTAGTCCACTACCTCTCCCACCCAATTAAAACATAATCAACATCTACCCATCACAATTCATTTCAAAGGAGCATTATTAATATGAATTACACTATACATTGCGATGCAACATCTTTTCAGATTCACTCAAATGATAGATTATAAATAATGTTTAATTACATGTTTACGGTGAGCATTACTATGTACACGTAACATTGATGCGTCATAACATAATTAAAAATATCGAGTACAAGTATTAAAAACAACAAAAAATGATAGCACTATACGTGGAAATAATTCCCAAACAAATTGTCACTTTACGTAAATTTAACAACAATCGTCTCCTTAGCGAAATAGAATACAAGGTATGGTTTTAAAAAGCTCTCGTATCCACATAAACCCGCTTTCTAGTATCAACCTGCTCTCTAGTATCAACCTGGAGCGGGGGTGTCTTACCTTGCAGAGGCTTCTACCTTGCTAGATTAACCCTATGAGAGATCAATGGTCTCTTAGTGACTACGAGACCTCCGCCAAACGATACCCAGATGTCTCCGCTTAAAGAGTCAGTGTGCGGACTTAAACCCGGACTCGTTTCCTGTTTCGCAAGCATTCGTAAATCTGTCTTGCTCTCACTCGGAAAATATCTGTCTGGTGTGGTGGTACTTAAGACAGGACGAAGTACCTACACTGGCCCACACGGGAGGTAAACTGTCAATAAATATGTAACAATAAATACGACCAATATATATACATTATTCACTATCACCCCCGCCAGTGTTATTGCGCGCATCTGCAGACTTCTGCACACAAATCCACAGACGCCTCACAGTTCTGTCTGTCCTTGGGAATTATTGTGAATATGCTCAATACTGCTTGGCAAGACTATTTCTCAACTCCTTCGATGTGTCCCTGGTCCGGGATGAGATTGAAACCATGCGTCTTCGTGGTTAATTGGATACGTGTGGATGATGCATCTTAAGATTCGGTAGCAAAGGTTTACACTGATCAGAGCATTTTTGATCCACGGATAATGACCTGTTTCACCACTGGCCTATGTCCAACAGTTCCACCTTTAATCAATATACAATGTTCACCGTACCTCTGGCTTTCATTTCACACAAAAAGTGTCGTATTAGTACTCTGGGCGTAAAAAAGGTTATCGTCACTTCCTGCTATAGTAAAAGCATGGCGCGAGCTTCAACTTACACTCCGATTACAGTACGACCCTTTCGTGAAAAGTAGACACATCCATGTCAATTGTTCAGAACACATGACAAATCTCGGAAGGAAATGTTGTATTGTGTCATATTGCACTAAAATCGGGTAGAGTGTCACAATCGCACATCACAGGCTTCACCTTGGCATCACCACCTTCTCGGATCAACCGTCACTGGAGGTTCTGATGCCCTGTCCACTCACACCTCACCGCCTCCACGACCTTCTCAAGGTGAGTGAGTGAGTGAGTGAGTGGGTTATTGTTTTTTGTGTGTTATCCTCAAGGACTGGAGTCACTCTCAGACCGCCTCAACAGCCTGTCGGTTGACTTCTGATGCACACACACGTTCACTCGCATCTCGTCCTTGCTGAGAGGAGGCAATGCCAGGGATGACGCGCCGGAGGGCTGGGTGGACACGTCGTCCATGGAGGACGGGCTGCTGCTGTTCTCGGAGGTGTTGAGCGGCACGTTGATGTTCTCCAGCATCAGGTAGTCCCTGTCCTGCTCCAACAGCTCCTCCAGCATCATCCTCACCTGCGTGAAGCACGGCCTGTCTGTAGGCGTGGCCGCCCAGCACTGTATCATGATCGCGTATCTGCAACGTGCAATGACATTGGGCAATGAAGGACCGTTAATCTATGTAAATAATCTGGCCCAATTTACGAAATATATATATTTAGTATGATTCCATGCGCAAGCTCATATTTCTTATGGAGATTTACTATCAAAACTTTGAGTTATGTATGATATAGTACTGGGAATCCTTTCACAAAGCTATTATCAACTAAGACACCATAGCGCCTCCTTTGCAGTGCACTAGCTATCGGCAAAGAGAGCGCTATGGTCTCTTAGTGGATAAAATAATTTCGTGAAGGGATGCCCTGAAAGGTTTCGTATTCTCGCGGCATGGCATATATGCGAATATTGGCAGTGAAGGTGTCATATTAGCGTTTACATTTTATATCTATGTGCTATGTACACCTTTGTGACACATTAATACATTATTTCTCTCTCTCTCCAATGTTCCACAAGTGAAACTGACAGCAACTCTTGTTTGGATACGTGCTTCCTTGATGAGATTGGAAACACGACCTTACCTTGTAGGAAGTCATACTAGTATTGGCAAATTAGGTTCGAAAGTATATATATATAGAATTTTTTTGTGGGGTGGATACACAAATGACATTGGAAGATGAAAATTAACACACAGAATTACAGAAAAAAATGTTTAAGCACTGCCACAGAGATTGGCATTTTGGCAACATTTCAGATAAAACATCTGGGATGAAGTACTCACAGTTCGTCTGAGCAGTTGCTAGTCTTCTCCATTCTGTAACCGTTTACAAGGACGTAGTACAGATCTGAGAGAGCTATGTGTGGATACGGAGATGCACCTGCAAGAAAGATATGTACTGATGAAAACAATCGCACAGATTCAATAGAAGAATTTACTTGTTAATGATTACCAAAATTAAAATACGCAGAAATTCAACAACCAAAATAAAAAGAATAAAATAAATGTTGGGCTGGCAGATAGGAGATATTCTACCAAATATGCGTCTCCATGCTTTCTATTATGACCTGGATGTTGTGGTCGTCTGATAATTCTTCATTATTAAAATCTAAATGTATAAGTAATATCTAAAAAAAAGCTCTTGGGCCCGTATTCTTGTAACTTCGTAAGTCCTAAGAAGTTAGCAAGTACTAAGAATTTGCCAAACTGGTTTTCTTGTAATGTTAATTTGTGAAGATATCGTTTCTCACTAAAGAAGTTTGCAAGTTAAGAAGTTTCGACCATATACATGTACATTATGAACTATACATTACTATGAACTATACATGAATACACAATAGTAAATGCTAAACCCTATGTACTCACCCATAGTGACTATCTCCCACAGTAATATCCCGAACGACCACACGTCGCTTTGAGTCGTAAATACGCGGTCTCGCAGAGATTCGATGGCCATCCACTTGAGAGGAAGCTTGCCATTGGTCAGTTTTTGATACTGGTTGTCGTTGTAGATGTCACGTGACAGTCCGAAGTCGCAGAGCTTGACGATTTTGTTGTATCCAAGTAAGACGTTCCTAGCGGCCAGATCTCGGTGTACGTAACGTCTATCCGTCAGATATTCCTGCAACACACAGCAATAGATGAAGTACTGCATCATCACTGGAATTGTGACCACCCTCTCACGAATCTCTCGTATCCACCATGAGACCATGGTAGCGTTTCACGAAGCTCTCTTATCTACTACAAGACGACAGCATTCTCGAAGCGATCTCTTACGAGAGCGCTATGGTATCTTGGTGGATAAGAGAGCTCCAATAAACTATACCCAGAGCTCTCTCGAATATACTGGCCGTTAACGTTTCTGACTTCTAGATTCACGTTTTCAACTTCTCTTGCTTTTAGGCCATGATTTGTGGCTTGCATCTAACCGTCTCACTTGCTGTTCGCTACGACATCGTTACTTGGTGTTTAATGAATACGTAGGCCATAATCAGTTTTAGATTTGTCATGACATCTAAAGTTGTTCACATGTCTTAGCATTGATAGTTTTTCATTTAATTTGGAGAAATACCGTATTTGCGTCATCAAGATTGCTAAACTCGCATCCTGACTTCGCAATTTACGGCCAACAGAATACTGGTACTTCAGCACCAATGCATTGGCAATCGTTGTCAGGAACATATGCCTTAGCCAACTGTACCCAAGTCAGTTCAGAATAAATATGATTCAAATATGTCCAGTTTTATTTACAATAGTAATAACCTCTAACATTTGTAAGGCACCTATAGTCGATAACAGCTTGGTTGAACTTAACGAGTCAGATTTAGTGCAGATCTACAATGACATCAACTAACTTCCTGTTTCGGATTTGAATGAAGATGAAGCTATGTTTATTTCTTCTCGACTTCTAGTTTACTGGGAAAGTGAACTTTGCAATAAGGTATGTTTGCTGTTATTTCACTAACTGGATCACTAGTTATGCTTGAATACGTCAACACTGCCGACTGTAGAAGTTCATTTGGTGGTTTATAACCTATAAATGAATTATGAACGTTCCTTTATATACGTTCAGATACAATAAATGCCTCATTAAACACAGACACTTTCAACATACACTTGCACTACTGCGATTGGCCAAGCTTCAATGCAATACAGACAACTAGTTATTTAATTTATATTATTTTTTAATTTCAGAAGTTATAATCAAATCAAAGAGTAGCGCCCAGTTCACCACTGGGACCCGCCGTATCTCCGCATATTTATGTTCGCGTAACCTCTCGAGCGTGCCTCTCTACTCTAGCAGCTGTTCGAACCAAGCGTTTTAGCAATGGAGCATGCAGCTACATCACAAACTTAATAACACGTTACGCCTAATTTCCTTCCAAGATTCAGACTAAATATTGACAGAGTAAACTTGTATCTGAAGGTGTGTTTATTTTAACAAGTATGTTTGAAATATGCATTCTAGTAAATTTTCAATAAATGTTTATCTTGACGAGGCAAGCCATTGCCCTACATGTCGAGCATCTCATCATGACTCTGCTTAACTCGTTTATCTTACAAGGTTTACATAATGTGTTAACCAGAGGTGTTCCACGATACCATCTCCTCTGTGTGGAAGTTCAAAACCGCTTAAATATTCCATGTACTGGCACTTTGAATGTAATGCTTGTTGCAATTAAGCAAACTCAGATACACGAACTCTTATTGAGAAATCGCAATATTCGACATTCCCGGTGATTCCCAAAGTTGTTTCACCAGAATTCACCCGGCATCTTTCTGGTCAAGCTATTTACGTTATGGATTTTTCTTCCCAAATAATTGCAAGTTGTCTAAATTACTTCATCCTACTGGATATAATTAACGCTATTAAATCAATAGCACGCAGATTAGTAAACGTACTATAAGAACTCAGGTGGCTTCACAATTAGTGAATATCAGAACAATTTTCATTATAAGACTTACCATAGCCATAGCAACCTGTCTAGCAAATGACAGCATGTCGGGCGGGGTGATGATGTAGCTTTCGATACCCCCAGAATCGTGAACCATGGAATATGCAATCTCACTGCCCCCATCTGGCCCTTTGCGCAAGTCACCGTCGAGGCGGCATTTTCTGAAATGGAGCAATTACGTTTTTTAATCTAGAAACTGGAACGTATTTCAACTTGGAACTGGAAATTAAAAGACAAATTAGCATTGTAATTGTAATGAAATTACAGGTTCATCATATGGTTCGCGTGACTGTACGTTAATTATAAGGCAGTGACAAGAAATATAATTATAATAAGCATCTTACTTATACACCAGCCTTTATTTTTAAACACGCACACGAACACAAAACAGGAAAAAATAAAACGTTATCTTTTAAAATGACATCTTCTTGTAACCGAACTTCCTGTTTTACAGAACACAATTTGGTATTGTTCTACACTATATATACTAAGACTCAGCCAAAGATATACATCAGAACATTTACAAGTTGCAAACATCATCGTAATCCATCCTCATATTAATTGTAAATCAAGGTGCTGCTATCCATATTAATGTTTACTGAATTTGCCGTAAAACGTTACGTTATCACATATCTAAACCTTACTTCCATCACCTGCTCATACACAGGTTCGCTTCACAAAGTTAAGTATCAATATCTAAGATACAATTAATATCCACACGATACGTCCTATCTCTCTATGGACTAGGTAGAACAGGGATTTACAGTGAATACTAGACCATGGAAATGAAGCGCACGATCTCATTAGTGTAATGTTGATAAGAACTGGGTTGAAGGGGGGTGTAAAAGACGCGCACAGACTTCGCGACTCTAGGCTGACTCAGGATTCCACTCAGGCGGCGATAACGCCGTAAGTTCAACATTGATAAAGGGGAGATAAAGCAATTAATATGATTATGATGTTCCGCGGTTGAGATATCCCGAAATTTTCAGTGCAAAGACAAACGACTGTGGGCTATTTATTTCGGACATTTTGAAAAGTAAGTGATTAACATATTTATGTGTACAAGCAACACAGACACGGACAAACGGACTAACCACGCCCCCCTCTCTCTCTCTCTCTCTCACACACACACATGCATACACACACAACCACAACCACAAACACATGTGCACGCACGCACACACCCACATACACACCCACACTCACAAACACTGTTGTGCATTTAATGCATGTCTGATGCTAAAATGAAATCTTACACATATCATATACTACATTGTACATGCATGCATACACACGACTATCATTTTAGTAAGTTTACTATTGATGCTCTTGCGTTTCAAGCAAGTCACATATTTTAGAGCTTACTTCTTCCCAGGCGGCGAAATATATGTCGGTCGACATTTAGTTAACATACCACGCCTACATCATACAAGGTATTGACACGGGGTTTGGCAGGTGATAGCATGAGCTTTTAGGGACGATGCTGATGGACATGACGCATTGGCAGCAGTTTCATCCAAGTCAACACGAGCCTATATCAGTAACTGAAGAGTTACGGTTTGTTCCAAGGAAAAGGATTCTGTCGTTTCGTACGACTCTAGATTCAATCAAATGACAGACTGCCAGTACAGTATCAGCTGGTTTCACCTCGAGGAATTCCTCTATCGTTTAGACATCATTTTCACCTGCGACACACATATATAGATATGATTATGCTATCAGTGTGTTATAATGTCTACTTTATTACTTGCTCGGTCATGTATATTGAGATCTACTCGTTTTCAATGTCTTCGCGGCCTTACTGCTTAGTGGTTTAACCTTAGTGCGTTATTACAACTCGTTCCTGTACACATTGATCTTATCAACTATATGGACGAATTCCGTAGATTTCATGTAGGAAAACTACCAAATTTCGTAACTTGGCTTGAGGAATCTGGTGCCTTTCTTCAAATTAAAACTGTCGTGCAAGCCATTTTGCTTGGTGTAAACATATCCTATGAGGTTGACGAGACATAGACATCCGCTGGTGAAGGACGGTCAACAGACTATCTATTATATCACACCCGGCTACACGATTAACAAACAACACAACATACGTCTACAGAGCTAACTACTGTTTAACCCGCGCGTACAACCTTTGTCGGAAAATTGATAGTCTATCTCTTGGCGAACATCAAACCAGTATCGCTTCATCATTGTGCCCACACCTGCACATGTATCACAGACTTGCTAGACAACAGCGCCACCAGATCGCACGACTCAGACATGCCTGATGAGCGCAGGTGTCGTGTATTGGCATACCAATACTGTAAAAGGAAGACACATGAAAAAGAAAACTCCCGGAACTATCAGTTGAGTGTCAAGTACGAGTGAGTTACACAACTTACTTGAGAAAGTTCTGTAGGTTTCCATGAGGCACGAATTCCATAACAAGAGCAATCGGTTCATTCTGGGTAACTGCTCCAATGAGTCCTACGATATTGGAATGAGATCCCACTTTCTTCATGAGGTTGATCTCGGAAACTAAGTCCTCTTTGTAGGACAATGGAGCACCCTCTGGAAAAAAACAACGTTACGGGTTTAACTTTCATTCTGTATAACTAATAAACTAAAGTATCTGGATAAATAATAAACGATCTGGAATGAAAAGCGATTGTTCAATCGAACCAATGATAACAGCAGCCTAATTACACATAATAGGAGTTCATCGACACCAGATTGCATTACTTGCCAACAAAGCCAGTCTAGACGCAACTTTGGCCAATAAATGCGATACAAATCACATGCTAAAGAAGAAAACAGTTACTGTAGTCCTTAAATGGTCTTTACCGAGAGGGCATCCCCTATGCAAACAACCATTTTTTATCATACACATTATAAATGCCACCCTAAGCGACTGGATTACACGTTGAATCAGCATTTAATGCTCATGGCAGGTTTCCATGAACCACCTCACTCTGCATCAAAGCGTATTGAAAAAACATTAAACGTGTCTATTAATGCGCAATATTGTAGACCACGTCTATCTAAGACTAAACCAGAGAAGAGTATGTTCTATTCCGCAAACGTACCATGCTGTTTGTTTGCACACAATTAAAAAAAATCTCCTTTCGTCTTGGCGGGAATATTGATAAAACAATCAAATTGGGGATCGGAATCGTTTTAACCAACACGGGGGTACTGCAAGGCGATTGTTTCGCTCCTTGCACGTCTTTGTGTAGTCCCAAATTTTCTGTGAAGATATCACATTTACGGCCACTAACTTGCAGTCTGTCTGTCTGTCAGCATCGTGCTACAGGTGGTGGCCATTCCTCCTGGCAGACACTTCATACTTGGAGGGTTTGTTTGCTCTCACAACACATTGATGCCTGGCCCCACGGGGCCTCATATCGGTGGAGGCTCAACAGAGCCAGCAGGGAGGGGAAAGGAGCGGCGGATGGACACACATTTAGTTGCCCGGCATGCACACGATTGATAAGATAACCGTTAAAGTATACTCATATATGACTTTCATCGACGTACTTGTACGCGGGTACTGGCTAAAACGGCGACACGTCAAAACGGCGAATAGCTAAAACGGCGACAATTGGTCAAAACGGCGAATTCAATTGGACAAAACGGCGAAATAATTGGTCAAAACGGCGAAT
>JAUTBQ010174723.1:0-11445 GCA_032361185.1 Lepetodrilus ovalis
CGGAGGCCCCACGACCAAAACTGTAGGGATATTGACCGATACACCTCGGAAAGTGTGGATGTAACTCTTACATGTTAATGTCGCTGCAGGAATCTTTCACCCTCTTGCGACATTTTCAACTTGAAACTATATCTCGAGGAAGGTGCTTGGCAGTTTTCCTGCGGTAATCCACATTTATTTTCCCAGTATACTTTATTTGTACTGGGCGTGGCTAAGGTCCAGACTCCAAGCTATCATCCCGACGTAAACAGAAATCTGTTCTCTCACTGACATACTGTTATCAATACTTTGCATCCTTGATCATTACAGATGTAATGGACGACTTGTTCCACTGGACAAATCCCAAGACAGGAAAAAAGTCGCCAATGCTTGCTCCAGATATTCACGAGATCATCCGGAAAAACAGTGACGTATGTTTGGGAACATTATTCAGGTTTTTTTTGTGGTGTCAAAAATAATAGTGAAAGTAAATTGTAACAAGTTCGGATATATTCAATTTACTGTCATTAAAATTAATATTCTGTAAATACTGGTAGGAATAGTGAGATTTGATGATGATGATTGTCATTGCTGTTATTGGAAATAATAATTTGCAAGGTCATTATAGGATTTAAAAAATTATTTTTGGTTCCAGACTATCAGATTGTCTGAATGAAGTAACCAACTATTCTGATTGATTTACAGAAACTAAACTCTGCTGTAATTTATGATCGAGACTTCAACTACAACTTCTTCGGTTTCAAGGTTTGTATTTGTTCAATATCTTGAATAACTGTAAGAAGATCACCCCGAAATTGCCAATATTAAATGTAATTTCTTATCAGTAGTAGGTTAAACCTATCAGATGCAGTGAGCATATAAACTAAAAGCAATAGTGCAGTTTGATTTAATCCTCTTAACTTTTATTAATCATATTTTTCAGACGCTTGAACGATCCTACTTGTTGAAGATTGATGGAAAAGGTAAGTAATAATCAGTAGAAGGGAGGTAACTCATGTCAGAACTGGAGGTTTACTTTCTTCTGGGGGTGTGTTCAGGTGGCACTACTATTCTCTACGAAATGCTACAATAGTCGTTCAACCAACACATGTACTACGCAGTGCTACTTTTTGATTTGGCCTTTAAACCTGTAGAGTTTTGTAGGAAATAGTAGGAAAACTAAAGCATGAAGTGGACGCATTGATGCGCAAACTAATTTCCTCCTTATTTTCTTACTAAACCGAAAAGTTGCGTAGAGAAGAGTATGCATAATATGATTGAATACGAGAATGTTTTACCAAATTCTGCAATTCCATGAGTGCAGTTCTACAAACTTCTGTGCTTCAGGTTTTCACTTTGCTGCAAATTAACGAGCTTTGATATGAGCGACTCGAAAGTTCTAAACAGTCTTGGGCTTGCTTCTATAATTCATAAATTTATTGTTCATTACCTATCAAAAGATAACTTTTATATATTTTTTTTGTGCAGTTGCCGAGCGGCCACAGCACATGTTGATGAGAGTGGCTGTCGGTATCCACAAAGACAATATTGAGGAGGCCATTGAGGTTGGTCCATTTATTTGTTTACATTTTGGAATAGTAAATTAATTTCATTATGTACGGGCAAGATGCCTTCAGCAACATTGACCCTCTCCATGCTGGACAGTAGGCAACTGGATATGCCAACAAGCGCAGTGTCTAATCAAGCTGGGGGAGGGTTAATCAACAACTCTTAACTTTAATTCATTGGATGCAGTATTTTCAGACCGCAGTCGCAATAAAATAAAATTTAGATATGACTGAGATGGATGTCGGATCATTGCAGAAGATGTTAATTTATTCGCATGATTTCATATAAAATGTTTGTTTTCTTCTTTCCAGACCTACAATCTTCTCTCTGAAAAGTGGTTCACGCATGCATCACCAACGCTGTTCAATGCTGGCACAACTAAACCTCAGTTGTCAAGGTAAGGGAACTACACTCGACAAAATCAATCTACTATTGTCGGTGATCGAAATAAAGGGGGTTCCTGGAATGAGGTCATTTGAAAATTTGCAATGTTAAAGGTATCTATGTGACCACCTGAAAATTGCAGATTTTACCACCATTAACATATAGAAAATGACCCTGCTGATTATATTTTTGAATTTCGAACACTGATAATTAATATTCAATGTTATTATGCTTTACCAATCAAAATTTAAAAACAACAACTATTTCTATTATTATTATTAATTTCTGTGGAATTTTATCTATTACTGTAACTATTGTTAATATTTTTTTTTATTATTCTTATAAATATTATTGTTGTTTTTTTCCAGCTGTTTTCTGCTGACAATGGACTCTGACAGTATCGAGGGGATCTACGACACGCTGAAGAAATGCGCGCTGGTGTCGAAGTCTGCCGGCGGAATCGGGCTGAACGTGCACTGTATCCGAGCCACAGGAAGCTATATTGCAGGGGTGTGTTACCATTGGTTGGATTTAATATTAATTCAGTGTACCAATATTAAAGAGGGTCCTGTTGTCATTTGAAAATCTGCAACGTTACAAATTTGACCATCAATACCACCTTATTATTTTCTTAATTTGTAAATATTGCCAATATTAATTACACGTACTTCCTAAATTTTCTATGATTTGCTGATTTAGTATTTTAGCAGGTTATGTACTTCCATATTTTCAATACATGTAATACTGTATTTGTCATGGAATATAATTATTTAATCGCCCCTCAATTATTTTACTTTTCTCTTTTATATAATTGCCAATCTATCTTATATGATTCATTGTTCTTGTCTTCTCCCTAAAATGGGTGAAAACATTGTCAAAAGCTTAAATTTGTATTTTTGTATTCAGCATTTAAAGTTATGTAATTTATGAAACATTGGTACTGATTGGCAGTTATGCCTATGGGTGAGATATTCCCGCTGCGACGTAAAGCAATAATTCAATCAAATTGACTTGTATTATTTTCCCTCTCAGACAAATGGAACATCGAATGGACTGATCCCCATGTTGCGAGTTTACAACAACACAGCTCGATATGTTGACCAAGGAGGAAACAAGGTAGACAACTGTGACAATTCTCGTTTGCAATACAATGCATCGACATGCGTCTTATCATTATGTTATTGTAGGACACGTTACATGATTGTCCCTGCTCTAAACTGATAAGCCGTATTGTTAGTGAACTAGACAGTGACTCTAAACCCCATTACCAATTAAACAATCCATGATTGTCACTTGTGAGTAAAAGATTCCCTCTTTGATGTAAAACGATAACTTGCCAAATTACCCTCTCCCTTGATAAAGAAACCATTGTTGTTAAAACTTCCGTAGAAAGCAAACTTCGCATTCACCTCATTGCCATACTTATTATTAAATATTAAGCATTGCGTATATATCTGAAAGATTCCTGCTTCGATGTAATGCAATAACGCACCCACGTAGCGATTGATCGTCGCGTATGTGTGAAAGACATAAAACAACAATTCATTCACTCACATATTGCCATTGCAACATTGAAGTCATTTTATGGAATGTATTTAAATCTCTAAAAAAAAATTTTCACAACTTCCAGAGACCGGGAGCGTTCGCCATCTACCTGGAACCCTGGCACGCCGACATCTTTGATTTCCTGGACCTAAAGAAGAACACGGGGAAGGAGGAACAGCGAGCACGTGACCTGTTCTACGCCCTGTGGATCCCCGACCTGTTCATGAAGCGCGTGGAGAGTAACAGTGACTGGACCCTCATGTGTCCTCACGAGTGTCCAGGACTCGGCGACGTCTGGGGGGAGGAGTTTGAGAAGCTGTACACACAGTGAGTTGTAAATTGTATAAATGGTGAATTGTAGATCGCACACAGTTGTAAAGCGTACACTTAGTTGTAAAGCGTACACTTAGTTGTAAATCGTACACTCAGTTGTACATCTTACAAGGGAATTGTAGCTTGTGCATTTAGTTATATGTAGTACATACAGTGACTTGTAACTCGTACACACAGTTGTAAAGTGTACACTTGTAAAGCGTACACTCAGTTGTAAAGTGTACACTGAGTTATAAATTGTACAGTGAACTGTGATTCGTGCACAGAATGAAATGTATGTCGTTTGGTATTAGTGAATGATTTCCACTGTGACATTAGCAATAGCTGACTTTCCCAGCCTTAGTAATAGCCTTATGTCCTTAGGCATAGATATAGGAAAGCTGGAAACTGAACATGTCTTTTCCTGTATATTTCTAAAAATTATCCAAATTTCTTGCTGACTGTTTACCAGCCATAGTTTATGGATGTATAGAGTATGGGTGAAATATTTCCACAGTGACATTGAACAACAGCTCATTATTCCACCCTAAGTAACCTGCCTATCCTTCGAAATAAGAAAGCAGGAAACTGAACAATTTTTATTCCATGTATTCTAAAAACAATCCAAATTTCTGGATAATACTTAATGTAATGTTAAGCAATATCTCGCTCGTCCAGCCTTAGTAACAAACACCGTCCTGTCCGTAGATACGAGAAAGCCGGCAAGGGGCGGAAGACTATCAAGGCCCAGCAGATCTGGTACGCCGTCATCGAGTCGCAGACAGAGACGGGCACGCCGTACATGGTGTACAAGGACCACTGTAACCGTAAGAGCAACCAGCAGAACCTGGGCACCATCAAGTGCAGCAACCTGTGCACAGAGATCGTGGAGTACAGCAGCCCTGAGGAGGTACGTCGTCATCCACGCCGGTGGAATGTGTCAGTTTTATATCGTGGTGTATATATTAGGCATATGAATTGGGCAGTTGGACATGTGGAAAATGTAACTTATTGCCCAATAGCAGCGGTTAATACTAACTTTTTTGAGCACTAGTCCTGATAATGATAACATATAGTGAAAGCCTAATGAATCATACATTTCTACTAGTCCTTAGGATACCTTTAGCATTGGGCATTTTGTCTTTGGCTACAGGACTAGTGCTAGTATTAACCCCTGCAATAGGGAGTGTAAATAGATATGTAATAGCCCAACATTCATCTAACATCCGGTGACAAACTGGTTAAAAAAAGTGTGCTGTGCATTGACTGACATTCCATTGTGACGTCGCGATCCAGACATCTTTCACCTGTCACTGGAAATTACACAAGACTTACACTCCCTATACACTTGTGGAGACATGTACATATTTTAAGGTAAATAAGTTTTTACTATCATGAAATATGTTAACAAACTGATTGTATGACTTCAATTCTTTTGGATGGATTTTGGTTTAACTATTGTGCTCTAATACTTCTTTCTTTTTGTTTGTTAGGTTGCGGTGTGCAACTTGGCTTCCTTGGCTGTGAACATGTACGTGAAGCCGGACAGAACGTACGACTTCAAGAAGTTGATGTACGTCACGAAAGTGGCCACAAGAAATCTCAACAAGATCATTGAAGTCAACTACTACCCAATTCCAGAGGTAGGTAAAAACTTGACAAACGAAGGGGAGATAACTTCGGAATAATGTAGTTACATTAAATTAGAATTGAATTTAACATATCTTGTGTACGATGTAACATATGTAGCAACATCGTTATTTAAATAGTTTACTTTCTGGTTGTAATTTGTTGCCTTGCCTTGGATGTAAAGAATTTGCTTCATATTTCTTAGCTCAAGTGTGACCGTGATTTAAAAAATGAGGATTATTTATGTTGTATTCCTCTCTTCAACTATGATTGTCGTTGCATGGTTAATTAACCCTCTCCATGCTGGAGGCAACCAGAGATGCCCTGTGCCTAATCCAGGGGGAGAGGGTTCAGCAATAAATCCATCCCTTAAGTATGGTGTGGAGTACCTTCACAGTAAAGGTAAGCAAACCATCAATCGAATGCGAATAATTTCAGGCCAAGGTGTCGAACATGCGACATCGTCCGATCGGTCTGGGCGTGCAGGGACTGGCAGACGCCTTCATTCTGATGCGGTATCCCTTCGAGAGCGAAAATGCTCAGAGGCTGAACAAGGAGATCTTCGAGCACATGTACTTTGCCGCTCTGGAGGCCAGCTGCGAACTAGCGGAGAAGGAAGGACCCTACGAAACATACCCAGGCTGTCCCGTCAGTAAAGGGGTAGGTAGTAGTAGTAGTGCTTTACCTAGGCGCTACTGATGTTGTGGGTTTCCTCCTGCCCTAAACTGACAAGTTGTGATATTAGTGAAAAATTCTAGAAAGCTACTATGAAACCGATTGCAAAAGAAAGAAAAACTAAAATAAAATAGGCTTGCAAATAATGGAGTCAAAATGACCATCAAAGCAAAATTGGCAATTGATTTGCTTACCCTCTAGTAAATTTTAGTGGAACTGCTATGAGTGGTCAGTGCATGGTAAAAACCTAGAACCCATCGTAGTTTCACGAAAGGAGTGTATATTTACGCCGGACATAAGTGGCATAATACAATCAACGTAAATGACATAATACAGGCAAATCCGCGTCATTTGTGTCCAGCATAAATATACACCCCTTTCGTGAAACATAGCCCAGCAGAGTAAAAAATGGCTGATATTGGAAGTTCATTTATTCATAAACGTATTTCAATGCTACAATGCTTTTCAATGCTTTTTGGATCCAAGGTCAACTTGCACGGCCAACTTGGTGTTACTTAGACTAATTCTGTTTCAGGTACTACAGTTTGACATGTGGAATGTGAAACCTGTCACCAACTTGGACTGGGTGGGTCTCCGAGCTAAGATAGCTAAGTGAGTACACTACAAATATTTCACTTTTAGGTAAAATATTTCTTCTTTTAGTTTGGTCCCAACGTCGAACAGAGTAATGGTACTGTAAATGTTTTAGATTCGTGGCTACAACGTCCACTTTTTATTTTAATTTTTGTTTAATTTGTTATTTGTTATTTAATGAGATCTATTTAAAAAACTAAAATAATAATAAAATTTATTGTAAATTGGATATCTATTTCAGGTTCGGCATACGTAACAGTCTGTTGATGGCTCCGATGCCTACAGCCTCTACAGCTCAGATCCTGGGCAACAATGAATCCATTGAAGCCTACACATCCAACATCTACACACGGAGAGTTCTGTCTGGAGAGTTCCAGGTAATATTAGTCGGTTCCATCCCGCCCTAAACTGGCACGTCGTCATATTAGTGAAATACTCTAGAAAGCGATTCTAGAAAGTGACTTATAAACCCCATTACAAAAAATAATAATAATAAAATAAATAAATAAAGCCCATTACAAAAAAATAAATAAAAATAAGCGATGGAGCTGATTGGCATGTCGCCAAGCAACACCCCCTCGAAATTACAAATTTATAAATTGCACAACTATTTTTTCAATTTCTATCTCTGCTATAAATGTTAATGCTGTCAAGTTTAGCAGGTTATTAAATTGTTTAATATGTTATGCTGAATCTTTTCTGATTTGCAGTATGATAGGGTGGCTATGTTGATATGATGCACCTTTGTTGTTTCTGTTATTACCCGTGCTTGTGCCTTGGTCTGTATCGGGCGTACTTATAGATGTGTTTGTGTTCCTGCGTCGTAGGTCGTGAACCACCACCTGTTGAAGGACCTGACTGACCGAGGGTTATGGTGTGACGACATGAAGAACAGGATGATAGCGGCAGGCGGGTCCATTCAGGTAACAAATCTAGCAACTAGCATGCTCTGTGGGGCTATTTTTACTACAGGTTTCCACCCTGTAGTGTTTTGTAGGAAACCCCAATGCATGAAGCGAATGGACCATTCACCCTGATTTTCTGCTGTTTTGATTTGCACCCGTTACTTTGTAGAATAGTAGTGTAGTATTGATTAATAGTGTAGTGAAATGTGCAGCCTGAACGCAGCCCATTGGTACATTGATGTTGCTGGTTTCCTCCTGCCCTTGTTGTGATATCGGTGAAAGATTCTAGAAAGCGACTCTAAACACCATTACAAATAAAAGAAATTATTGATGATGTTCTCCGATTTTCATTTAATATTAGAAACTTTATTGAATATCTCTAATTATGAATATTTTATGAAAGCATGTAAACATTAAAATAAAAAAATATTCTTTTCAGGATATTGATGAAATCCCAGATGACATCAAAGCCTTGTATAAGACCGTCTGGGAAATCTCCCAGAAGACCGTAATCAAGATGGCCGCCGACCGGGGAGCATACATTGACCAGAGTCAGTCGCTCAACATCCACATCGCTGAACCCAACTACGGAAAACTTACAAGCATGCATTTCTACGCCTGGAAGATGGTAAGATATTCGTTTGCTTGAACCTTGACCTTTTGGTTCCAATTACTCTTTTATTTAGGAGTTTTGGTTAAAAGTAATACAACATTACGAATTCAATATATATAATGTTCTCGTAAAAGCTATTGGAAATATAGTAGTTACTGCCTGAAAAGGAATCAGAGTTACTTCCCTTGCAATGAAATTGTGGTTACACATGTAATGGTATTACTCTAAGGTAGTCTTAGCAATGGTGTAGCATATAGGTGCTGTAGAGGTTACTTTAGAGTTAAGCAGTTTTAAATAGGAAGGATCTGGTTGTGTCCATTACTATTTTTCAATTTAATTTATTGACCGTTTCTATTTCTTTTTCTTCTTTGGTGAGTCGTCGCCTATGGGTGAGATATTCCCGCTGCGACGTAAAGCAATAATTCAATCAATCAAATCTTCTTTGTTGAAAGATGGGGAAAAATACGATTTCGTTAGATTTTAATTTTAATTTTAATTTTTTGTATTGGGATTTGGAGTCACTTATGTCATGGCTAATTAGTTTAGAGCAGAAGGAAACCTGCAACATCCATAGCACTGGATGTTGCAGTATACATGTGAGCACCAGCTGGTACTGACAGACTTAGGATGATATCTGCATTTCCACTCTATAGATAGTGTATCCTATCAGCATCATCTCGGGGACGGTAACTTTTGCAAACATTGAAGGCGAGCTCCCGGGATGGGGTTCAAACTCGGGACCTTTGGCTCCGGTCCAATTGTTCTACCACTGTGCTACTACCTACCATTATTATCTTTAGAAGGCCTGACAGTATATTAATCCCATAAAAAAATAATACAATCTCTATTTCAGGGTCTGAAGACGGGAATGTACTACTTGAGAACCAAGGCAGCTGCCGCGGCCATTCAGTTCACCGTGGACAAGTCTAAGTTGAAGAAGGATACCAGTCCTTCCGAACAGAAGAAAGTGGACAATATGGCTGCCATGGTCTGCTCGCTCGAGAACAAGGATGAGTGCCTAATGTGCAGTGGTTAGGACTCTTAAAGTTCATAATCTGAGAAAATCTACCAGCAATTCGCCAGTCTTGAAAAGTGCTCGATCAATTTTTGGGGTCAAAAGTGCTCGATCACAGTTGTTGGGGTCAAAGTGCACGATCACAGTTTTCGGGGTCAATATGAAATTGAGGTCGTGCTTTTGCTAACAGAAAAGTGCTTTACTGTTATTTTATGTAATTATATTTTCAATAACAAAAAAAACCATCTTGTATTTAATTAATATTTTCACTAACAAAATTCCTTAACGTAAAAAAACACCATAGAATCATGGGTGATTAACCCTCCCTGCTGGATTAAACATGTGGACAGCTTATTAAGGCATCTCTGGTTGCCTCCAGCATGGAGAGGGTTAAGGATGGTAAATAATGTGTATCCTTGCAGAATTCTGCCACTTTTGAGTGATTTTGTGTCGATGCAGATTTCAGGAGTAAACATTTCCAATGGTTTGTATGTGATGACATGATTTCTTGCAACTGATTAGCAGTTGGGCGGGTGTTAGCTCGGTGCATGTTGTCAGGACTTCATAGATAGGCAGTATGTTGTCACAACGTCAGAAATCGGCAGTATGTTGTCACGACGTCAGAGATCGGCAGTATGTTGTCACGACGTCAGAGATCGGCAGTATGTTGTCACAACGTCAGAGATCGGCAGTATGTTGTCACGACGTCAGAGCTCGGCAGTATGTTGTCACAACGTCAGAGCTCGGCAGTAAGGATTGTATGCCTCCCCAGGATAGGAATTGTCCTCAGGACAAGTGAAATAGTTCAGATTAACAAGCTATTTACATACAAGGCAAATAGTTTCATGTCCAACAAGAGCTTTAAATAGTTAATGTAGAGCCCTGGTCCTGAGTTACGAAACATTTTGAGGACGATTTCATGCTCAAGTTCAGATTTTGTATGGGGATTTGTGAACAAAACTTTGAGCAACATACTCAGAAAAGTTTCGTAATCTCTGGACCTGGACTTAAGACCCATGTTTATATATGTGGTAGCTAGTAACTTACTCCACATTAACCCTGGCTCACATATAGGGGAAAACCTGCGCAACACAGCCAAGGAGCTAAAAATAGAACCATTTTCAGTGCCCAATCAAAATAATTATAACATAACCAAAGATGCACGTGACCAGCTGTTTACATTTTGTGTCTACGTCATCGACTCGTGCAACAGGTCACTGAACATGAGCCCTAAATATTGTACAGTATGTAAGAGAAATGTAGAAACGCAGGCAGGGCATTGAAAACGGCATCTTCTACATGTTTTAGTAGCTATCTAGTTGAATTGGGAGTTGACACTGTTTATTTTTTGTGTGCATGCTCTGTGTAACCAAATTCAACAAAATAATCAAAATTGACGACGAAGTTAAAATGCAGAGAAAACTAAAAGATGATGAAGACAACCTAATGAAATCTTCAAGAGAATTAAGTAGGCCCCAATATCTCACACCTCTTAAGGAAAAAACAACAACTCCCAACTAAGCCGACAAACTCCAAGATCGAAATCGGCTGTATGTAACTTCGTACCCAAAACCATTTGTACCCAGGTAACCTCGAACCCCAAACTATGACATTTTGTACCCATCAGAACTAGGCAACATCGTACCCAACACATTAAGTAAACCTAGGTAATTTGGTACCCAACTCATGTTTAACTTTTATTGTGCTCAAGGGTACGAAATTACCTTGATTATAATAAACCTAGGTAATTTCGTACCAAAATCATTATGTGAAGCATACATTTTGTTTCTGTAAAACTTAACCATTTGGCTGGCTGGCAGTGAGCCAAGAATGTCATCTCGTGAGTTAACTAATTTTACGACTGTCTTGCGATGGAAACACACATGAAGCGCTCGTAATATACAAGATTCAAATGACAGCAAATTCATTTAATTATATAGATGCCCACTTGCAGAGTTACGAAGCTTTATGATATAAGAACGTCGGGAAGGCCTGATAACACATAGACTTGCCACTGCCAGTCTTCACACCCATTAGCACATCCAAATCATCAGTCAATTGTCTTCTGTGTGTCTTTAAACTAGAAATTTTGAATAAATCGCTGATGTTTTTTTTTTGAGAGTCGCCATCTTTAAATACCCACAAAGCAATTTACTAGCATGAATGATACATGCTATTTGATTGGATGATTATTTCCCGACGTTTTGAGCGGGAAAATTATCTCA
>JAUTBQ010174734.1:0-11444 GCA_032361185.1 Lepetodrilus ovalis
CTCTCTCTCTCTCTCTCTCTCTCTCTCTCTCTCTCTCTCTCTCTCTCTCTCTCTCTCTCTCTCTCTCTCGATATCTCTCTCTGTATGTGTGTCTCTCTCTCTGTATGTGTGTGTGTGTGTGTGTGTCTATGTGTCTGTGTGTGTGTGTGTGTGTCTTTGTGTGTACATGTGTGTAACAATATCATGATGATACATCACTTCCACATTCTTCGTAAATATTTGCTTCTATCATATCATACATGTAATTGTTTTAAACAACATATTCTTTTTCCTTTATTACAGTATTCACTTTTCGTAAGACGAAATGATTCTACAAGGCTGATGTTCAACATACTCTCATGACCTGTAATCCATCCAAGATGGCCGCCGCCATTTTCCTGCTAGTGATGATGGCGCTAATGCCACAAGTTAGTGCTCAGACAGCAAAAAGTTCATGTGAGTGTTTGTATTACAATGACCTATTCTGTGAGAGAAAAGCAAATCTTTATGTTTGAAGAATCTCCATTTTACTATTAATATTTTAGTACTAAGCGACAGGTACAGGAATTTGTGAAAATGGCAGGTGCCAGTGTTCGAAATAGAGCCTGTCTGCACGTCCAAGATGGGTTATATTCAGTGAGGACTGGTTATAGTTAGTGGTGCATGCGCACATGACATGTCGTTTATTTTTTCTTGTTTATTTATTGTTGTATATTTAATATTACATTTCTGTTGAAAAATGAGGACCGGCCAATATATGTGAGGACTGGTAACTTCTCAGACTTACCAGTCCTCATGTCTTGCTTGGATATTGAGGAGTTCCGAAACACTGCATGTGCATAATTATTTGTGTAGAATGTTGTGAATGAGCTCTTTTACCCACAGGCAGGTTTAAAAAAAAAAATATTGTCGATATGAAATATGTGGGTGACCTCCCCTTGCATTCCCCTTATGCAACCACTCCTGGTACTAACTGCTATCCTACTACCGGGTATTTGCTTTAATTCCTTACAATAATTAAACATCTTTTACAATGCCTTTCCAGTCCCCATAATGTGTGCTAACAGGTATCTAATGTATATGTATGTTGATACCAATCAGCAAGTCCAAAAGTTTTGATACATAGTGATGGTCGCATGCTTATTTCGTAATAATTGAATTAAAATTTTATTAATGTACAATTGCCATGATTGCCATGGTTACAGATACAATGGACCGGTCGGAGGACTGCAATTTCATTGGCTTCCTGGACTTGCCGACCGACAAGGTCGTCACCATCAATAGCGTCTCGCCGGAGAGGTCGTCCAATATTTTCAAATGCAAACTTCAGTTCCGCGCCGAGGACGACCGTGACAGCATTGAGTTGAAGTTCACCAGCTACCTGATCAACGACTGTGACGTCGTCCTCTTCATCAGCATGGGAACATCGTCTAGTGTAAGTACCAACTCATCCTCGGAAACCCATTAGCCATTGCTGATTATCTAGCATCTGTCAATGACCGTCAACAATACCGTAAATAGCTTATTTTCTCTGATTGACTGTAGAGGTTATGTCTTGACACTGTTGATAGTTTTCCTCTTCTTCCTTTTCTTCCTCTATATCCTCTTCATTCTTCTCCTCTTCCTCATATTTCTTCTTCTCTTCCTCATATTTCTTCTTCTCTTCCTCCACTTTCTTATTCTTCTCCTCCTTTTTCTTCTTCCTCCTTCTTTTCCTCGCCTTCTGCTCTCTTCCTCTTCATTATCTTCCTTCTTCTTCTCTCCCTTCTTCTCCTAATTCTTTCTCTCCCTCCTCCTCCACTTCTTCTTCTCCTCATCCCCCCTCCTCCTCCTCCTCTTCTTCTTCTTTTTCTCCTCCTCCTAGATAATCACTCCCACTCACTCTTCTTGTTCTCCACGTCGTCCTCCTCCTACTCCTCCTCCACTACTTATTAATAACCACCACTGCCTATCCTTTCTCGAGAAAGTTCACCTATTATATACAGTGTCCCCTCGATATAACGCTGAATTTGGGGGTCCATGACATACCCACAGCCTTATAGTACCCTCCTTAAACGATAATACAGGTAAATAACAAAAATAATAATGGGATCCACATCTGATCCCGCCTTATATCCGAATCCGCTCTGTATCGAACAGTGTTATATCGAGGGGACACTGTACTACCATTGTTGCTATTTTTATGATTAACCACTGTGTCTGTGTCTCCAGAGCTCCTCATACAGCTGTGACACACCGCGGCCAGGAACCATGGTCTCCACCACTGGCAGATCCACCATACAGCTGGACAGGAGGAACCTCAACGACGTCGACTACCACTACACCATCTCGCTGCGAGCATACAAACGTGAGTTTACGTCTTCTCCGGCATTGCTGTCTGTCTGCCTTTTCCCTTTGCTGTAGTCGTTGTGTATTGGGTGAAAGGTTTCTGCTACTTTAGCATTGCTGTCTGCGTGTTGACTTTTGTCCACCAGTCTTATTAAAATCAGATCCAAAACTAATGTTCCTCGATCCGATAGCTGCAAATCACTCATTCGCACCTTTCGCTGTGGTCTAAACCTTGCATGTGTCCACCATGCAGTTTCATTCAAATCTGATCCAAAATATGATGCAGATGGTGCAATTGTCAAAATTGATTACACATTTTTATTTAATTTTTGGTAATTAATTTAATATTATTAATCATAAAAAATAAAAAATAAAAATACTAGATGCAAATTCAAAATAAGCCACAATATGTTTCACCCTTTTCTTTATTTCTCTACACTATATTCTCCAAATACAAACTAATTTTCACATTTCTGAATCCTTGCAGCCGGCACAGTGTACAACCCGACTGATTCCAACCCTCAGATGGTGGGGCTCATCGCCGGGATCATCGCCGGAGTCATCGGATTCTTCATCCTCCTGGCCGTGCTGGTCATCTGCTGTTATCGCCGCAAGAAGACCAAAGAGAAGCGACGAGCCGACCACGATTTCAAGAAGAAGCTGGATGAGGAGTCCAACACCACCTACGGCTATGACAACGACGTGCGCAACGGAGGGCCAGAGTACGGCGGAGACACCACACCCGGGTCCAACAAGAAGCTGCTGATGAGCGACAAGGAGTACAACGGCGGCAGCAGCAGTATTTACAAAGACGACGATGACAAAAAGGACAAGAAGTACAGGATGGGAAATAACGAAGCAGACAGCTCGAACAGCTCCGGAGAGAAGAAAGCTCCATTGATGGAGAGCTATTCGATGAGTCCCAAGAAGTCAACTTCTTTTGATTTTGACAGCGTCAAGCTGAGAGAAGTGAAGAAGGATACAGCGGAAAAGGAACCGACAAGTCCGACGTCGCCAATGCTCAGTGCACTGCACAGGAACGCCAAGTTCCGGGCATCCTTTGCTGCCAATGATGCAGATGCCGAAGAGAGAGCCAAGAGGATATCGTCATACAGTTCCGGGCCGGACTCTCTGAACGACTCGATCGAGGAGCCGGTTCGCGCGGGAAAGAAGGGCATCCCTCCTCCTCCACCACTTCCACACGTTCCCAAGTCCCCGGGGACCAAACGCTCGACCTTCGCCAGCATTCGCCGGGCTCCTAGACCTTCCTCGTCTTCCGAAGAAATCCAGCAGATCGAGCGTGGAGACTACGACGACAGAGACATCAGGGTGATACGTCGTCAGGAGGATCCGCCGTCGCCGAGCGAGATCGTCCCCATCAAGGTGTCGGACCCCCACCAGACCAAACCCAAACACGACACCCAGCACACTCTGAGACCCAACAGGGGGAAGAGTCCAAAGGGAGCCAAGAAGAACCTGGACAACCATGCAGCTGACAGACCCTCCATGTCGGAACCCGGTGACCAGTCCTCCAGGCACCGAGGAGGCGACGGAGAAAAGGGCACCAGACCGGCCGGAGGGTTCCAGAAAAACTCGGGACTCCGCAAGTCGTCTAGGAAGTCGCCTAGAGTTGGTCGTGGCTCGCGGCCTTCTGTAGGATCCCTGCTAGACGATAACGAGTCCATCGGAGGGCGAGACACGCCCACGAGTCAAGTGTCGAGATACACCAGAGATGACGACGATGACCTGGATTCTAATTATCAGCGTGAGTACATTTAATTGTTGCTATGATTATATTTTTAGAATTATAAGTTAATTGAAAATTTAACTTTTGAACTTTTAGTGCATTTTGAATATTGAGATATTACGATCTTTTGAAAAAAAGGGGAAAAAAACAGGAAAGAAACCTTTTGTTAGCATCATTGTCACACAATAGCCATGAACATAGTTTACTTAGATTTGACTAACTCTGATTTATGTACACATACAATGAGACACACTCAATAGTCTCCAGTACCATTTTCAGTGAAGCTTTTGTCTGCTAATTCTACAGTCCACTTTAAAACTTGTGTTTCAGCGCTCCGCAGAACTGGTTCTCGTCAGTCGCTGTATGCATCACGGAGCTCGCTGTACGGTCGGCGGGGGCGCAGAGAGAGACACGGCTCCTTCGGCGAGTCGTCCGTCGTGTCCTACTCCCGCGACGACATTGACGCGTACAGTCACGACGACTTCGAAAAGAGGAAAGTGTCGCGCAGAGAATCCATGAGGAAGAACTTCAGGTCTCTGGGAGATCTGGAGTACGAGTCCAGGGAGATCTCGACGCAGACGCTTCGCGAGACGGCCTCCCAGACTGGCATTGGCAAGGTCACTCCAAGAAAGGGTGCCTCGAAGAAGGCTGCAGCTCGCAAGCACAGCACCTCTTCAACAGCATCAACCAGAAAACCCAGATCAAGGAAGTCTTCAATGAAAGACGAAGATGCTAAATCGGAAGACGAAGAACCTACTAAACCATCGACAGCTAAGGCCAAGTCTGCTGCTGCGAAACCAAAGCCCAAACCCAAACCCAAGCCTGCCCCTCGGAAATCCACCACCAGTGCTAAGCAACACGAAGAACAAGACTCTCAATCCACAGTAGCAGAGCCTGTTCCTATGATGCCCACACCAAGTGCTATGCCCTACCCAGGTCAGATGGTTCACGGAGCTCCAATGGGTTATCCCCAGGCGGTCCCGGGACAACCGTACACTATTGGCCCTGGTGGGGTGCCCATGATGCAGCCCTATCCTGGGGCCATGATGGCTCCAGGGCAGTCTGGCCTACAGGTCATGTATGCACCTGTGGCCAGGATGCCCTCGGATGTTGCTCCAGGACCTCCGAGACCACCAGGACCAGGACAAGGCACTGGGACAAGTTCTGGCAAACCTCCGGGCAAGTCCAGCTGGGACATTTTATGTGCGATCACAGACCAGGAGAAAAACTCTGACAACACGGAAACCAGTTCCGTCACAGGGTCTGTTTTCAGTCATCAAGGCCATCGTCAGCCAGATCCATATTCCACGCTTCAGTACCCACCTTCCGGAGTGCAGTACCCACAACCCGGAGTGCAGTACCCACAACCCGGAGTGCAGTACCCACAACAAGGAGTGCAGTACCCACAACAAGGAGTGCAGTACCCACAGCAAGTTCAGCAACCTCCGGGAGTGCAATACCAACAGCCCAGGTACAATGCACCCCCGGGAAGTGTTTCTTTCGTCGGGTCGCCCTACATACCTTCAGTGTCTGGCGGAGTGTCTGAGATCGGGAGTGGCCCGTACCCGACCACAGACTACGGCAGCGGGGTGGGGAGTGGCTACCCCGCGTCCACGGCTTCCTCGCACCACAGCTCGGACCACAGTGGTTCCGCACTCCCGTCCGTGAACTTGCCATCCACCGGCAAAACATTTCCACGACAAGCTTCATGGGAGGTCCTGAATGAAATGGCAAAAGCAGAGAACCAGGAAACAGGCTCGCATAAAACGGAAAGCATCGTGTGATTGGATAATATTAATGTAGCTGCTCCACTAAAGTACAATAGATATCCATATTAGAATTATAGATATGTCAGCTCAAGTATGATGTATATATTGAACAGTAATATCTCTAGTACTATTTTAACATTCGTACTGCATGTAATGCATGGATTGTCCATTTGTTTGTCATTTTTATGTATAAACTGAGTATATTCATACAATTGATAGAATATTTATCATTGTTGACAGCTGTACAGTGAAACTGACATCAATGGCTAAAACAATACCGATTATTACAGCCACTATATTACAGCATTTTAACATGATTGACAGCTCATTATTTCGATTGACATTATTGACAGCTCAATGTTTCGATATCAGTAATGACATCTATTATTGGAACAGAAAATATATATATGAATTTGTCAAATATTTCTTGCCAAAGCATTTCCCATTCATACAGTCCTTACCATTTCAATAATTGTAAATTTACATTTGTATATATACAGTTGAAGCAAGAGTTTATATATTGGTAATGTAATTTATTCTGTGATTATTATGTCCTTTAACCCTCTCCCTGCTGGATTGGGCACAGACAGCTCTTTAGGGCATCTCCGGTTGCCTTCAGCATAGCGAGGGTTTAAGTACACTATTAATGGTATTTACTTGTGATAATATTGTTTGCTTAGGAAAGTTGTATATATTTCTTTGTCAAATTAAAAACAAATATATTTACTTCATAAGTGACCTCATGCTCCCTCAGATCTCAACATCTAATATATGAAAGAAAATTGACACACAGTGTACATTTAACTCCTTTAACACACATGCACTTGTACACACAAACATTATATTTGAAGTTTTAACTGCATCAGATAATGGACCTAATAATTTGTATTGATTATTACTAAATACAGTCAGACCCCATTATGATGTTCTCTGGTATAACCATTTCTCTCCTTTATAACCAATACATATTTCCTACTACGGTATATAATTTTAACTCAAATGAATGACTGATCCGATGATCCATTTGGAAGGTTTTTCGGTCAGATTTTAACAATTAATCAAAAGTGTCAGGTGTAATATAGGACAATAGATGGATAGTGAGCCAGATTAGGGTGGGAACTACTTTTTCTCAATCTGTTCCTACTGCCAGAATGAATTGAGACATTTCTTATGAAATAACGATAGTTGTATTCTGTTAGTCGATTTTTTTTTTTTACAATGTTCATCCAACTCTGATTGGTATAGTACCGTATATGCCACAGAAAAGATTAGGTTTTATTTTAATTGGCCAGATTCAGTTGCTTAGAAATACCATAATTACAGTACTCTAATAATTCAAACAGCAGAAATTTGTAGCTGTTCGAATTATTAGAAAAGATGAAAATTTAAACTGATCTGTGTTCGTTTAATTAGAGACAACCAAATAAAAGTATAACATATGGCTGTAATTAAAATGGTAAAGAAAATTTAAATTTGAAATATATTTAGAAATTTATTTTTAAAATGTGCTTTTCTTTTTATTATGGTCGTATTTTTAGTGTCAGAATTATTAGAGTGATTATGGTATACATGGCAGTGGTAGTCTATAAAACTAATCATGTATCTTCTTGAAATTGTACGAGTCATGTATTGTGCATTGTATCTAGTGTATTATGCTAGTACATAGTAGTCTTCCTACAAATCTATAACACTTACTTTGGCGCTGGCCAGTACCTGATCATAATACATGTATTATGCCACTTTATATATGAATGTCCAATAGATACTAGATAGTGTAGAAAACCCTTTACCATGTTTACATAGAGAGTAGATAAGGTCCCAATTCATCTGAAACAAGTTTGTAAATTTATTCAGCTGACATTTTTCCTGAATTTTCAGTTAACAATATTGGATCTGATTTCTTTTTCAAGAAATGCAAATTGCAGAGTTTTGTCAGTGGAGTAAAAACTTCCTAACGACTTCATTTATCATGTTATGTATATTCCACTTTACATTGTTACTTTAGAATATTTCTAGATCAATTTCATCACATTAACTTTAACAGTTTAATTAATCATTTGTCATATTATGCAAAAGTAGGCTTCACATTTAGTTGCCATCATCACCAAATGAGAACCGGTGTTTGTTAATCAAACCATAAGCAGGATATAATGGTACATTACCAGATGTTTGAAATGCCACCATTACCAAATGTTCACTATACTCTCCAGGGTGTTGAGACGAAAAATGAAGGCACAATGATCCATTGATCAGAGTACTAATATAATGCTATGACTATGTGTTCGAGTGTGGATTTTGTGCAATGTAAAGTGCACATACATTATTAATTCACTGAATTTCGAAACTCATTCAAGACATCCACCTGAAACAGTGCTAAATTTCATCGAGGGATCTAGATATGCCTCTCCACAAATTTGCCCCACATTCCATTTCATTATGCCTCGATCAAATCTTCCATTCATTTTGAGGTTTTCGTACACATTTTTCATCTCAAACACATCAATCTGGTTCTATGGAACCCTCCCACCAATGATGATATCATTACATCTATCAGTACTCGTACTGTACACCCAATATTTATATTATCCACAGGAATCCTAACTTATTTTTCTTTAAAAAAATAATGTAAAAAGAAATCCTAGAAATGATATAGTTTTTCGTTATTTTACAAATTTCTTTAGCCCTAACTTCAGATTTATACATACATAAGTTTAGATTTAATATTATGACTTTCTCCAAGCTAGATTAATTGATTGAATTAGTGCTTTTCATCACATACCGTAAGGGATATTTCACCCATACATGACTAAACACAATCATAAATACATATACCTGTAGTAGGGCATCTAGAGATGACATTAGTGTAATGAAAATTAGTAGAAACAATTCTATTAAAATGTATTCTTTTATACACTAATCCAACTAGATTTTGTTTTTATTTTAGATTTTTTTTTAAATATTGCTATGACTGCACGTTTTGCTGTGATTTGGTGCTAATGAACGAAGAGTCACATGGCTGTAGTATTGGATGTACATGTACTTATAAAACATAATTATGAGAATTTTAATCGTTTCTTTACGGTTCTTACAGTCATGCTAGCGATATTATTCTAGCACAGCAGATAACAGTGGTAGCAGTCTTTGTGTATACTATAGACACAGACATAGCATTGAAGACCACCATCCTTTAGACACAGACTCATTACTCTTTCATACGCTATCACTAGTGTTATTATTATTGAGACGAGTCTGATTTTTAGAGGATGTAAAACCTGGGAAACAATAATCTAATAGTATTTTTAGCATATAAAAATAATCTGCTTTGGGATTTTCTTTACAGGGTCACAAATTCAATATTGGTGAACATGGGCAAATATTTAAAGACAGGGTCAAATTTTGCTAGTTTCAGTTACATTTTTCATGTCATATCAGGTTGTTTTTAAAACGTACAATGTATAAGTCCCCAAGATGTTCATTTTACATTTTATCAGCCAGTGTACGGTATATGATCATCGAGGTACCTTGTTTTTTATATTGTATTTCATACAGACATATAACTGGTATACTATTTCATTTGTTCATGTTTTATACTTGTATAAATTATACTAACTGTTTGGATATATTCTTTTTATTAATTTTCATGTTCCTTTTCTTTCCCACACCATATGCTTCTGATTCTGCAATTGAATTATTTTCAATTATGCAACATTCCCAAATTATATAATAATTATATATAGATGGGATTAAATGTTATATCAAAAATATGTAATTGCCTGATGTTGTTATTGTGTCATTATGAATAACCCCGACCGCCTTATCATTGTAACCATACATTTTCATAATTATATCTGTTCTGTACATTGTCACCATACGTTGTCGTCATCATAACCATACATTGTCATCATTATTACTGTACATTGTCATTGTTATAATTGTACATTGTCATCTTGTATTGTGTTGCAGACATTAATCTTGTTATATCCAGCTTCAGATCACATTTAATTATTTGGTAGTCTTTTTTTTCCCAGTGGTCTTTTAACATTCTGAACATGTCACTAATCTGCTAATGCTGCTTAAACTAGGTTTCAATGTATTTTAGGATGGAAATTGAAATAGAGAAATAATATTTAAAATATAGTAGATATTGTCATATTATGTTTCCACAATGCATTTTATTGCAGTATTTAACTAATAGATAGGATGCTATTACATAGCTATACTCAACAAAATAAATTAAGGGCCAGCAGATATTTTTGTGGGGAATATTTCTACCGAATTTTGGAACTCCTCATTCCAATGTGTCTGCGAAGTTCTTGAAGAGCATATAAGACATCTGGAAATATTTAGGTGTTAATGCTAAATTGATGTCCGAAAGGTTACTGGCCATTAATTAATTTTGCTGAGTACTAGTATATATGAACCTGCGAAGTGGAATGACCAGCTGTAACTATACAGTGAAAAGTTAAATATTTGTTTCGTGGGGAAAAAATATAGGATATATTGAAATTTAATAAGTAATGTGGCAGAAATTCTGCAGGAGGGAAAGTTGTATTAAATTGTGATAAAATTGTATATTTGCTACAATATGATTCATAGCAACAGTTGTCCAAAGATTGCCCTGAAATAAGGTGGTCCTGCTTGTCCTGTTTAGTCTGGATAGGAATCAAGTTATCTGTTCATGTCCTGCTATGCCTACACAGTTAGTAATGTACATTTTTAATTTGATACAAATAAAGGCTATGATCGCATGCTGAAACTCTTGTCATATCTTCAGTCTCTATAGAGGTATAGGTAGTCCTTCCTGGGAAGTTGAAGACTTGTACGTTCATGGCAGGAGAAAACCTGCTACAACTGTGGCACACAGTGTTACAGTAACCCACTATAGTCCTAACCCTTGTCACAGATATTTCATTGCAATTATCTTGGATGTTAAAAAATAATTATGCTATATACATCAATATTTCTTTGAAAAACTGACAGTGATAAAAATGTAAAAATAATCACTTAAAAAAAAATCCAAAAATAAAATGTCCCATAAAACTAGAGATCTTAATATAACAATAATATTCAGAATAATAAATTCATAAAAATATAACCCAACAGAACAACTCGTACATTCTGTAATAATTTTAATAACAATCTCGCATATACATATAAAACTGGTAAGAAAATGTGCTTGGTTAACAAAAGCACAATAAGCACTATTCCCCCCACTTCAAGGATTTTCAGATAACAATACAACATGATGTTAAACCAGGAAAATAATACCGTACACATATCTCAGTCTCTTTAGTCCAAAGTAAATACAAAACACATAAATTACTCATACTGATATTTACATCCTCAATATTATGCAGTACATTTATTAACGACCTGCCCGCAGGAGTATTTAACTCTCTCAATGCTGAAGGCAACTGGAGATGCCTTAAAAAAGCTGTGTACTAGTATGTGCCTAACCCAGCAAGGAGAGGGTTAAAGGGCAACTTACTTGATCATATTAAAGGCATACAATCACAGATATTTATGGCCGTGTTTTACTAGTTTTTAGCTACAACTACAAAGTACATTCACTTGACATACATATAATCACGTTTGTACTTCCAAAAACCTTTCTACCGCTG
>JAUTBQ010174745.1:0-11444 GCA_032361185.1 Lepetodrilus ovalis
GGTCCAAATCGTTACGCGTAATGAAATTAGCTTTACGCGTAATATGTAGGTGTTATGACCCTATCCGCTAACCATAGTCGTTCCCCTGCTTGGCGCTCAGCATTAAAGGGGCAAAGCAAGGACTGGCCAGCTCGGAGTCGGTATAAAAGAATCTAGAAAGTGACTTTAAACACCAAATCAACCAACAACCAACATCACAACACATTCAGTTTTAAAGAAACCTTTCTTTTGGTTCTACTAAATAAAGCTGTAAGACAACGACATTTTAGTTGTTTAATATTGTTTGCCACGTGGGTTCGCCGTAAACTAACACAATCCTCGCGGTAATTTTGTTGACAACACTTTACAATAGATTCATCCTCTAAAACATTGCCCATTGTCTTCGTAGTACAATACTGACCCCGTTCTATTGATAGTAGTCTATATACTTTAGCGTACGTCTCTCATAGCGCCATTGAGGAATTGAGGTACTCAGTTTTAAATAGCCAAAGTCACCCACTTAACATCCGCCGCTGACGTTGGCGGCGATGATCCTTGTTTCAGAGGATGGCGTAGACACTGGTGTTGACACTGGTATTTCTGGTGTTGACATTGGTGTCACTGGTGTTAACGCTGGTGGTGTTGTTTCAGAGGATGGTGTTGTCACTGGTGGTGTTGTTTCAGAGGATGGTGTTAACGCTGGTGGTGTTGTTTCAGAGGATGGTGTTGTCACTGGTGGTGTTGTTTCAAAGGATGGTGTTAACGCTGGTAGTGTCGTTTCAGAGGATGGTGTTGACACTGGTGGTGTTGTTTCAGAGGATGGTGTTGACACTTGTGGTGTTGTTTCAGAGGATGGTGTTGACACTGGTATTGTTGTTTCAGGCGGCCTGATGTGCCCACGGAGGGAAGTTCTACACAGAGTTTGCAGAAAGGAATGCTCGGAGTCAAAACCTTGTCTCAGCCCCAAGAAGAAATGCCTGTGTGATGGAGCGTGCGGTAAAACATGTATAAACCCCAGTAAGTACTGCCAAGGAGAGAGAGAGAGAGAGAGAGAGAGAGAGAGAGAGAGAGAGAGAGAGAGAGAGAGAGAGAGAGAAGGAAGGGCGAGGGCGAGGGGGAGTAGCCAGTTGTTGAAAATAGTGTATGAGTAAGTCGGATGGAGGGTGGGGAATAGAAGTGGGTGGTAGGCATTGGCTATGTGTGGCTTGGTTGTAGTCAATAAAAAGTGTATTGAATCATTAATGTTTTACAAAGTGCTTCGTACCATTACAGATGTATTGAGCGCAAATGTGAGTGGGTACCCATAAGCATAATATCGGTGGAATATGAAGTTGGGCTTCATTTCAGATTTGCGGTGCGAGGATCTACCAGGCCGAATAATCCACGGACGGGTGGAAATAATCCCTTTCAACCAGTTCGGAGCCGTGGCCAAGTATTTCTGCGACGACGGCTACACGCTGTTTGGAGTTCCGGGGCGTGTTTGTCAGGGGGATGGAACCTGGAGCAAAGAGCCACCCCGCTGCGAGCCTACGAAGAGAGTTGACGGTCAGTAGCCATGGTCAACCGTTGCCGACACTGGACGATAATAATTTGACCGTAATAGTTTTAAAAGAGTGTACTATAAGAGAGTACAACACATTAGTCGGCCAAACGGTCGCACAAACACTTAACTAAGTATTTACACCAATGTATTGCTGAAATCCCAACCAATCATGACCGATTAAATATTGCTCATCAAACAGTCTGGTTATTGGCTTCAATTGCCGCGTGACAACGCTTTATTCTTGCCAAAAGTGCTTCGTGTTAATTCGGCATTGATCTCGTGAAATCCGTGCAACCAGCCGTGAAAATACAGAATACTTGTAAAGTAAAGACATTTCGATCTATTTTGACAACGATTAGCGTAGCGCAATTGAAATAACAGTTTAGGTAGGGGACCGTAAACCGTCAACACTGATGTACGCGCAGACACACCCACCACGTATAATGTGTTTACTTCTCCCACGGGGTCGGTGGAGCACATGTAAATGTCTGTGGTTTAATCGAGCGAAAACAAACTCGCTGCGAGATGACATACTTAGATGGCAATACATTAAATAATAACTCTTATTTTTAATATTAATACATATATTGTTAAATCCTTTACCACATACGCATTTCTGATTCCAGAAAGTTATCAATCTCAGCTTTGTGATGATATATTGTTGATATTTATTAAAAGCTTTGACAAGGTAAATCTTACATTGCTTTCTACGGATGGAATGGAATACAGAATGAAAGAAATTAAATAAAGTAAATAAATAATAACAACGATAATAGCAATACTACTACTACTACCTCTGCTGCTGCTACCACCACCACCACCACCACTACTACTACCACTGCTACGGCTACTACTACTACTACTACAACTACTACTATTACTACTACTACTACTAATAACAATAATAAAAATATAATAAAACGAAATGAAATATTAAGTAAATGATTTTAAAAAATAAATAAAATAAGATAAAATTACATTAAAAACACACTAAAATATAAAAATATAAAGAAAAATGAAAATAAATAAATAAAATAAAATCCCTATTAATTGGAGCTACATCTGCATTGTTTCAGAGAAGAACGAGTGCGGAGGTCCGCCCCGGGTCCACAACGCCAAGCACAATGACCAGTCCGGTCGACTGACCTTTCCTCTGGGCAGTATGCTGCAATACGTGTGTGAGGACGGGTTCACCGCCAGGAAGGACCGAGTTGACAGGGCTTGGTGCGTTGGTGGGGGAGTCTGGGTAGGGCCCAACATGACCTGCGCTCGTAAGTACTTCCGGCGGATGTCACGTGACCGGGCGCGTATGAATATTGTCTGGCGCGTCATTTGAATATTGTATGACAATTTGCACACCACATACACCTCACGGCTTTTGGTATATATTCACGAAATCAGGTTCCGTTAACAGCTACTGCAATACTTTGTGCAGACCGGTAATTGTCATTCTAATTAAAATTAAATTTTAATTCAAATTCCGCTTCTTCCCAAGGAGAAGATCTAACAACACCAACGTGGATACACTGGGCTTCAGTCTGCTTATAATCAGCCGCTAATTGGCGCGTCCAATAGGAAACCAGTTACAAGTTGGAGTATATTTAGCCAGATATCAATATATTAACCAATCAAAACAATGATTTCCTAAGCAGCTAATGATTGGATGGGTATCCGTCTATACTACTGTTTAATGTAGACTAGCTATATTTTTCACATACGCTGTATCGCCCTTCTAAATTACCAATATTCGACAGCGGTTAATTTAACATTTCACGAAAGATTATCGGGACAAACATTCCATAATGATCCAGTATTTTGAGATCCAGAGAAGCGGAAACGAATCAATATTCAATTCTAATTAGACTCGATGACAATAATTGGATCCACGTGATACAGGTGGATCCAAGAATAGGTTACACATCTCACGTTACGATCACCATTCTCACAAATATTTGCACCTTTCACCAGAATCAGTCTGTAGGTTACATGGTCTTCACTTTCACCCACGAATGTCATTACAATAACACTTTCTTTAACACTCTGCGAAGTTCAATAATGTTATGTTATTGTTGTATTATTGTGCGTAAGTACGTTAGTTATCTGCATGAAAGTGTTGGTCACAGTTGAATGAACTGGCATCACCGCTCGATGTCCAAAACTCTCGTCGACGGAGATCGAGCCTGCAGTCTTAAGTCGGAGATTGAGCCGGAGGTGTTAAGTCGGAGATTGAGCCGGAAGTGTTATGTATGCTATAGTTTTCACCGAATTCGTAGCTTGTCCTGGATATTTATGTTTGTTGAAGACGCCGGCTGCCCAATTCTACCGGAAATCGAGCACGGCTCGGTGCAGATACTCTCCAATACCATCGACGGACGAGCGCGCTACTACTGCGACCAGGGCTACCATCTGGCGGGAATACCGGAAAGGGTGTGTCTGCCAGAAGGAGTCTGGGACGGGAGGGAGCCCACGTGTGAGGAAGGTCAGTGTGTTGGATGACCATGTATGGCATCAGGCTGAGATATGAAGAGTTCCGAGAGCGCGACCATTGGAAAATGCGTGTCACCATGGATGAGCGCATTTTGGCGGCCATTTTGAACTGTGGAAATATTATTTTTAAACGAACAAGGATTGTGTGTTGGTACCAAGCATGGTATACCAGATTAGGGATGTCGGAAGATTCTTATTAATGAGGGGGCTGGTAGGGTGGGTGTGGGGTGTCAGGATAGACTATACACACACAAAGAAATAAAGTAATACATTAAAAAGAGTAAGAAATGAAAGAGAATACAACTTTTCAATTTTCAATAGAAAAAAAAAATAATAATATATATATATATATATATCAGGGATACGTTACAATAGTCAGAGTGATACCTCTATTTTAGCCAGTGTACGTCACTCGCTGTTACAGTTGTCTGTGGTTTGCCTCCCCGTCGACCACGCCTCGCATGACGCACCACTGGATCAGATGTCGTTCCCGGCGGGGACGCAGCTCACATACCCGTGCGAGTTCGGCTACTACCGGGAGGGGATTCCCCGTGCCGTGTGCAGCGGCTCAGAGGGCCAATGGATAGGGCCCCGGATGTCATGCAAAGGTTCGTTTTGATTGGTCGGTCTCAGCTCCAGTCAAATGCGACTGTTAAAAGAAAAATAACGCATATGACTACATTTAGTATAGTTTAGTAAGAATAGTGTGTAAATATGACATACGCGTCATGAAAAGTAGTGGAATAGTATCCAATGTAAATTATACGTATGGCAAGAGAACACTTCATCTATATAATTTATATACTATTACTAGCACTAGCTAAAATGTAACTATATTATGGAATATTTTATGACAGTGTTTCTAGTATTTTAACGAACGTGTTGACCTGAGGTAAACTGTAAATGTACATTGAATTAAATTGGATATACATGCATGTTCAGCGTAATAATACTGTAAATCATGAAATTAATGCATCACTAATTTAATGCGATCTCTAGATCGTAGACATAAATACAACTTGTTTTATTGTGGTTGGTAGTATTTGTGAATGCATAACAAAATAGTTAGTTAATTCTTTTCTTATTATTATAAACCTCAGCAGAGTAATTATTTTGGAAAATGCCTATGGGCAATTTTTTTAACGGATTGATGTGTTTTTTACATAAAAATCCAAATCATTGCAAAGCACAAATCTTGTTCCCTTTCAATAACATTGTATAGGTGGCTTTTCTCATTACAGTAAGAGACCACGTGACACTTCTGCATACAAATGTCAGGTGTTGTTAACACCGTACAGATGAGATTCAGGAATCCAATTATTAAAATGTGTAGCTTCCGATGGTATTTACTGTTAGCCTGTTTTCCCCATTTGTACTTCAATTTTCTAAAATACTTAGTATGTATTCACTGTGAAAAGTTTCAATTGATTTTTTTTATGTTATTTTTTTTTTACACACACTAGCATGACATCGCTGCAGTAAATGTCACGTGAACAACAATGGCGTCATCATCAGATAAATTACATTAACATATTCCACAAGACGAACTTGACTCATTCAGGTGACTTCATGTATTTCTTTAGGCAGTATCTCACGAAGAGGCTTTCTAAAAGTCTAATATGCAGTATTGACAATAGGGCTGTTCGTTTTGCTACCGGTTGACCTGACGCGGTAGCCCGATTTGCCCAATTTCTTACCCATGTACGGTCAGATCAGCTAGTAGCAAAACAAATATCCCTAATAACAAAACAAAAAATTTAAAAAAAATATCTCGTGGAACGATTAACGTCTGGATACACATCACGTAACATCTATGTAAATCTAAATCTCGGTTCGATAGTCTAAAATCAGGACAGAGTCGCGGAAGCGGAAGCGGATTTGATTTCAATCCGATTGCGACAGAGACTGATTTGGATCATTACGGTCAACAAGAACACTAACCACCATTTCTATGGATTTTACATACATTTTTAGATGCACTCTTCCACGAAGCTGTCGAATTAATACAATACGAGACCATAATAAAATTAATATTTTATTGCATCTTTTCTTATCTCGCGATAAAATGTACGGAAATATGAATATTTTTTTTAATCTTTTTAAAATCCTGTGGGACCTGAAGAAAGTGTAGCTTGTTGCAAGATATACTTGTGTAGACAAATGTACATACTTTCAGGTAAAATAGGTTTGACCATGAAATGTGTTAAGAAACCGTGATTATATGCCTCTAAGAAACCGTAATTGTATGCCTTTAAGCCTCACTCATTAGTGGTATTGTAGGGCCTGCCTATAATATGTATTCATCGAGACCACAGCTTTGAATGGGATAGTTCAATTAAATGGGGCCTTGAACTTCAATTCCATAAGAGGCATTTGCATCCAGTTTTAAGTCTTTTTCTTTTAAAAGTGCAAACCCAACAAGTATACCATGAGGAAGTCGTCATACACCAACGTCTACTGTTTCAGCACGTGATTGTGGAACGCCGGGAGAACTACCGAACGGGTGGCGCAACCCAGGGTATCGGTTCACGTTTCCGAGTCGGGTCACGTATCATTGCAACGAGGGTTACGAGCTGGTGGGGAGTGGCTTCAGGGAATGTCAGGCCAACGGTGATTGGTCGGGCACGTTGCCGAGCTGTATTCGTGAGTTTCATTGGTCACTGACCAAAACATGTCTTATTGTTTTGGCTTTTCTTTTTTTAAAGAGAGCGGTTTACACCCAAGGCGACATCGACTGACAGCATCTTCGATTAATCTGTGTGCGTGAACTACGGCGTGCTTCTCTGCTGCCTTGTATCAGGGTGCGCTGTAGCTAACACACGTTGATTTATCAAGGATGTAATTAACCCTATTTGTTGTGATAATCTACCGTCCATTTTTAGACTCGTTCCCGAGGAAGACGAACGAGGAGCATGGTAAGCACGGTTTAGAGTTGCATGTAAATTGTGGAATGGATTTTGTGGAGTCGGAGTTCTAGAGATGTTGCATTAGTTATACGCGTCATGGAGGCTTGCGAAGTCAGGATACAGTGTGCTACGCCCTCAAGACACATCGTGTGTTACGACCTGTCGCCGTTATGATATCAGGGCGCGTGTAGTGTGCGTTGCTTTTCCCCCCGATGGTCTGTTGTAGTCCATATTGAATCTACGTGTTAAATATTTTATATTACTTCAACCGCTGCCACCAACGCCTCGACACTTGGCTTCTACTATTATTTGATTGTCTCAAATGTACTTGTATGAGAACCTTATATATCGGTGTGACACATTTATCCGAGGATGTAGTAGCCAGTACTAGAGCAGCAGTTGAATACCACCCTGTATAGATTATGAACCACCAACAAATCTCATAGGTGAAAGCGTTAACATATTTAACCATAAATCCGCAGCAAATATGTCCCGTAATCTAAAAGTTTAAACCCCAAATGAATGCAACAAGACATCAAAAATAAAACAAATTTCCACTGGTGTTAATCAAAATGGATCTGTTTTAATGACTAGCTTTTGTCTGTCAAATAAAATGGCATTTCAATGTATGGCCAATCACTTGTCAGAAAATTCATGGTTTGACTGCTATTCGCATTCGTCGCAAATGGGTAAAAGATTCCCACAGCGACGTTAAACTCTATAATCACTCACGCTATTCGCATTTTCAGATGGTGTTGACAAGTGTCTCGTAAGCTATGATTGGTTATCACACCCATAATTATTTGTAGACAGAAGCATACTTGGCAGGAAGACATATTCTCGCCTAGAGACCTTGCAAGCACACCTGCCTCGTCTGTATTTGCCTCCAGGAAGGTGGGGTGACAGCACCCTAGCGCAGATCACTGATACACGGACTGTAACTGATGTGCCTGCCAGTCCAGTGGACGTTTTCGATCCCGGTTCGAATCCCATGCAGAGTTCGATGTCGTCTGCGCACAGATGGAACCCCGATATGTACTTCCGACAAATGCCCACGTGACACGTTGTCGATGGCTGACCTAGATTCTGGTGCCGTCCCATAGGAAGGCTTCCCTCAAGGGGGACAACATGTCCTTTAATACGTTAAGAAGTAATACCATTAAAGATCATTGTGATCTTATAACTAGGAGGCTGATGTGACAGATACGATCGTGTCAATTTGGAGTACGGATATTATATATTTTGAATGTGATTGCTATCGTGTTGTAAATTCGTATAATACATTAATAATAATACATTTTACTGACATATTTCCGATTCGATTTTTAATGTATTTACTAAATGCTAATCAATAAGATATTGAAAAGTAAATTTAAAGTTATTAATTGAAATTATCCTCAGCACTCGCAGAATAGCAATAATCAGGAAAAAAACTATAGTCCATGACATCGAGACTGTCAACTGGCTAACATAATGTTACTGAAATATTGAATATTTTAAAAATAAATTTCAGGTAATGTAAAGTTAACTGGTTTTGGGATATATCATCTTGGAAAAGAACATTAATCAGCCGCTTTGATGTTGTTGTATTGTCTAGACCTTGTTTTCCAGAATTGTTCTACATGCTTCTGTTTCAAGTTTTAGATTAACCCAGGGCGCACTTGAGATTAAAGAGATATAGGTACCATGTCTAAATAGTTCGATATAAATTTCAAAGTGCATTGCAAACTTCATTAATCTGATATTATATTATCTATATCTGCAATAGGCTTTTATCAGTTCAATTCCGGGACAAGCGTGGCACGGACATCTCCCTGTGGAAGTCTGAGCTCCTGATGAAGAATGATTTCCAATTACTTTAAGTAATGCGGTCCTTAAATGTTAAAGCCGTAGTTCAAATCACAGAAAGTGCGATAGCAAGTGACAACGTTGTCTGATCGCATCTTCTATAGATTCTAGGCACTATTCTGGAAATATTGTCAAAGACTAATGTACATTAACATTTGCTTGAAACTGCTAAACAAGTTGTTTCAACAAGTATTGTTGTAGTTCAATTAAGCAGATATATTGAATGATTGAAATTGACCTATGTGGAAATACTATTATACTATAGCACTCATTATTATCGGTGATCTTGAAATGTTATTTAATGGGGCTGTCACGATTCTATTCCAGCAACGCGATATTGAAAGGTTATCTAACTAGTAACCACCGTCCACTCTATATGCTATACCAGGATGTTTTTATATATAGCAGGATCGCTTATTGCTACTGTTCTGGGTTCTGGTGATTCCTATGACCTCCAATGTCATGGTCACACAATGAGGAAACTCAACGAGGAAACATTCTCTTTTAATAGCGGCACCTACACTCAATGTTCGTCTTCCTAGTTGAACGTCTAGATAATTCTAGTACGTCATCAGCGGATAAAAAGAATTCTATTATAGTTAATTATCTCGACGGTCTGTTTTCTTCCGTGTTGCACGATGACGAGGTTTAAGTGTTAAAAGTTATGTCACATGAGTACTTGACATCGCAAGCCTCCGTGATTGTCTGTTTACAGACGTATGTGCCCATTGCGGGACGTGTGCACGAATTCAAGTGTGTATCGTAAGTTACGTGTTCCATGGCACCGATCGCATCATCGCGTGCAACTCGTGGGATGCTATCCCAATCTGCTATTATGGTACCTGTGGATGACTTTGTGATGTTAGTCACGTCACGGACAGGTCATGTCTAGTGTGACGTATTCGTTAGTATCGCATCCGTCTTCGAGACCATGATAGCGTCGCAACTTTGAAAAACCTGTTTTCCAGCAAAAATAATTTAATAGAACCAATCAACGTCGATGTACGCTGACACACCTCCCAACACTAAAGCCGCGATTATCCATACGGGTAGGCCTGCCATATATCGCAGACTGGTATCTGTGTCTTGATCATTACAAGGCATGCGATCGCATATAAGGATCTCCGTCCATCTCTGTCAACAATAATTCAATATGATTTGTGAAATCATAATAATCATTTTGTCCATATGAAACCACCTGAATTTTGCTAATATGAAACATTTCAGAATTCTGCTCTTAGTGATCATTATGTATCCTATGTAAGACAGAAGTATATATCATGCACTACTTTATCGCGGATGTTTTTGGTTTCAAACTGCAGCCATTCAGTGCAATGAGTTGGGTCCTCCGCTGCACGGTACTATGATCGGCTCCGGGACGACGTACGGATCCGTCATCAGGTTCGTCTGCAACGACGGCTTCAAAGTCGTGGGGTCAGCGGAGAGACGATGTCAGTCAGACCGGGAGTGGAGCGGACAGGAAGCCACATGTGAAGGTCAGCCATTTTGAAATTAAAACAATAATTTAAAAAGAATAATTCAAAATTAAAATAATGATTAAAAACATTAAATAATGATTAGATTCTTTAATAATTTAAAAAATAATATTTAATAGTAAAATATGTGTGTAATATGAAAAGGTAAATTATAATCTAAAAAATATATCTACTAAAAATAATAATTTAAAATAAAAATATAAATAAATAAATGAAAGAAATACAAAGAGAAATGATAAAATTAAATTAAAAAAATTCTGGAAGGGTGAATAAAATAAATTATAATAATTATATATATTTTTTTATTAAGAATATATATTTATAAATAATACCGATCATTATGTACCTCAGAGTCTCATTAAGGAAGGGAAGTTTAAAAGTAACACACCGAAAAGCTCTCAAAGACATACGATGATATATTGTTGCCTTGAATCATTACACAATATAATACTTATGCAAAATACATTAACACGGCTGCAGTTCGGTCGATATTCAATACAACAGTCCTAGTATGCAATCATATGTCTCAAATAGGATTTGTTTGTGCGTTAAGATCTATCTTCTCCAAGTCTTTATTCTGTCACCTAACAACAGCCGTATTCGGGGATGTGTTTCTGATGAAATAAAGTGCCTGTCATGTTATGCACGCCATAGGTCAAGTTGACACGATCTGTATTCGGGCTCCATTTGATCTGGAGCGATAAGAAGTTCTTACTATACGGGAGCGACGTTAATGTTTCTATATCAAGAAAAGTTTAGAAACTGCCAGCCGTTTCTGTTATTGACACCGATCACGATATGTATATCATTTTTTTAGATGAATTATCAACATGAAACACGATGATCTCTAAATGATATACGGCAATATTGAAGATCAAACTTAATCTTGATGATTAATGTGTGTAGTAATGATAATAAAGCCATTTATCGGTTAATGAAAAAGATCCTGCCAGAGTCGACATAATTTAACGGCGTGGCATACCCTGAATTCGTCATGGCGTTAAAGGCATAATATCACAGATATTCATGGTTGCTTGGAACTAGTTCTTATAGCTAAAACTGCAAAGTACATTCACTTGACATAGTCAGGTGGCTTAGCGAAATTATAGTGACACGGCGGATAAAAGCACCAAACTTGGCATGGTAGACCCTTTCAGTCCAATAATAAATATTAGCCTAGGAGCC
>JAUTBQ010174756.1:0-11444 GCA_032361185.1 Lepetodrilus ovalis
CAAGTTAATGTACTTTGTAGTTGTAGCTAAGAACTAGTCAAAAACGGCCATAAATATCTGTGATTGTATGCCTTTAATTAGGAGAATAAGAGCAGTTATTATTGTAGTACATATCTGTAGATCATTATGATTACCAATCTCTTATCATCCCTGATTAGTATGATTTATCTCATATTAGCCCTAATTAACACTTGACAATATTGATTTGTTCTAAGAATAATAACACATTGAATGCTAATGCATTAATCACTGGTATTAACATTTGTAACAGTAAGTATGTCTGAAGTGTAAATAATAGTACGTTATTGAATTACGTAAAATGTTCTATTGATAAACATACCCAAATTGTATTGAACATTAGGAAGGTTTTGTAACACTTCACATGCTTTTAACATGTAACTAAAATCCAAATTCATTGTTGTTTTGCTTTGTTTAGTTGTCTATACTAAATGTAGCATATAATCCATCAAATGTTTCATAAAATAACATGAAAAATGGTTATAAAATACATAAGTATGAATGCCAGCATCATTATTACACTAATTTAGTCCAAGGTTTTTATCTGAAATTATTAGATTTAGTTTGAGAACAGAATGTTGTATGCATATGATACTACTAAAATAAATGGTAGCCAAAAAAAGGTATTTAGCTGGAAATTTGAAATCCATCACCTGATTTCATACTCACTAGGCATCAGTCTATCTAAAAATAATAGAGGCATTTAGTCCCTTTTTTTGGTAGTCATTTTTCATCTGGCTCATGGACTAATCAGTTAATGATCCAGCTTAGTTCCAAGGTGGGAGGATAAATATATCAATTTTCCGTGGTGATCTGTAAACATCCGTTAACGATCCCGCTTTGTTTCAAGGTGGGAGGACAAATATATATCTACCACGTAATACTGTAAATGTCAGAGGGTGTTCTCACCGATGTAATGAAAAATGTAGGAGTTTGCCGGCTGGAAATAAACCTCCAATTAAATGCAGTGGACTCCAGGGGAGTGGGACATTGGCCGGAAGAGCAGGCTCCTGCTGTAACATAGAGCGTGGCTTGTTAGCACGACCAGTGATAGGACTGCATACAGCTATCTGATAGGAGCGACTCCGGTATCGGCACTACCGACTCGTCAACACCCACAGACTCCACTCTAGATGTGGCATGTGTGTTCTTATCACAATCCACGATAGACGTGCAAACTTATCATTTCCTTGATTCTGCAGTATCAGCTGGTGAATGTATGCTAGTCTACTTTAGTGTTGCAGGTTTGCTCCTGCCATAAACTGACAAGCTGGAATATGAGCAAAATAATCTTGAAAGCTGCATTAACCCCCCTAATTTAACATCCCACCCGGACCTTTCCCCCAAAAAACATAACCCCCAAAACAATCTCAAAATCAAAATGACAATCACCAAAAACTTTATATTTTAATAACAATTTTTTTTTTTAATTAAACAAAAAGATTTCTTTAGGATATTTTGGGGGTAATTTTCAGATAAAATCTACAATTTGTATTCTGTATTCGTATAGTTGCATTATAATAATCTAAGTAGGATTAATCAATGCTGTTCAATAGGACATTTTAGATAGCAACCAATCTGGCATATTGGTATCCAGTGTGACGCTGGCAACCTCTGAGATTACTGTGTTAATGATGCAATGTAGGACGGCCAGACCACACCGAAAACAAGGGAGACAATACACCACGGACACGGACGGATCAATTGATTACAAGGAATTGATTCTGCTTTGAGAGATATTCTTTGCCGCTAATCCCTTGTGTATTGAAATAAACCTGGTGACTAGGTCGTTCAGATCGATCTGGTTGAATATATAAGCCATTTTTATTACCCGACAATTTTTCATGTGATGTATTTGATATTAAGGAAATAGTGATACAGTGCTCCCTCAATATCACTCACTTCAGTGCACCATGGATTTATGCTTGGCTGCCATGTTGCAGTGACATTAGCAGTACAGTGTCATTCCTAGAAAATAATTCACACTCTACAATGAACTCTTATTTTGTATGGCACATTCTCATGCTACTACTGTTAGCCAGATTTTTACCGAATTCCTGACCAATGAACAGACAGCTAGGGATATTACCTATCTTTATGAAATATTTGACAATGGTAATGGATTTATTTTGGCAGTTGGGATCTTCATTCAGGCGTGTTTTTAACTTCTATTTTTTTATCCCAAATATTTTTATTTTTTTATGTTGTAAACAAGGAATAGTGCTATGCAAAAAGAAATTCATGTATGATGGGCTACTATGTACACATAGCAGGCAGTGAGTGTTATATCAAGGGTACACTGTACTTTCACCATGTTCACTGATATACATGAAGTGGTGGTAGTCATCCTTACTTTCGTTGCAAATTGGTGAAAGATTCCCGCAGCCACGTTGAACTCCCTAATCACTCACTCACTCATCGTCACATGGGGCTTTATATAATTTATATAGACCATTGCAAAGGAGTAGATTCTACTGATTCTACACAGTGCTCCTTCAGAATATCTGTCTGTTCTTTTACATGGTACCTATTGCCTACACTTACGTCACAGCCCTCATTATGTATACAGTACGCAGTAATTATGTTAGATCCACGCGCCATTTCCGTCCATTGTTGCCATGGCATCCATTGTCATTGAAGTCTACTTGCAAGGAAATTGGTGGGAGATGAAAGCGGTGTAAGTTTTATTAATGGCGGAATATTGACACGTCTGATTACCGAGCTCATGAAGTTGTTTTTAACTAATCTTGAGCTACGGCTGTGACATTAAAGGAAAGTGCCATGCTCGTTACTGCCTACCTTGGACTTAACTAGAAGATATTTTCCACGACATTGCATGTCCTCTTTGATGCTGTCGGAAATGTCGTTACCCCTGAGATGCGACATTCAAAGTGACATTACCTTCATGTTGGAGACTTTGATGACTTCTATTCTTCCTCTCTAGCAGTGACATTTACATGGTTAAACTACAGTCCTTTTCTGCTGAAATAAAATACGTACAATGAGATATATGGGCAATTGGTGTGTTATTTATACTGACATCTGAGAAGATATTGTTTCAAAGACATTAACAGATAACATAAATTTTATGGACAAGAATCGAGAAACCTTTGCAATTACTATCTAGATTGAGTAGTTAGAAATCTGGGTCTGTATTCTCAAAACTTCGTAAGTCCTAAGAAGTTCGTAAGTACTAAGAATTTGCCAAACTGGTTTTTTTCTTATGTTAATTTCTGAAGAGATCTTTTCTCACTAAGAAGTTCGCAATTTAAGAAGTTTCGAGAATACGGCCCCTGGTGATTTGAGAATATTCATGGTTAGTCATTAGAAGGCCACTTTTAGTCACCATGCACAGATTGTAAAAGGTTTCACAAAAAGTATTTAATATGTTGCATTATTTATGGACGATCTAGATCCTTTTTTGTTTGTTTGTTTAACCCTCTTCCTGCTGGATTGTGCACATACACTGCTATTTAGGGCATCTCCAGTTGCCTGCAGCATGGAGAGGATTAAATGTGTTTTTTTTTTATTTCTGATAATATTTCTTTTTGCATTGTTTGCATTATTGTCAGTAAAGTTTGAAAACTACATGTCCATAAACTCATTTGTGATTTATTGTCAATCTCCTCATGCCTGTGTATCATTTCTCGAAGCTCTTGTATCCACTATGAGGCCACATCACTCTTGTAAATGCCCCATCGCAATGTCTTGGAGATCACTACGAGAGTGCTTATGGTCTTGTAGTAGATCCAAGAAAGTCAATTTCAAGAAACAATACCCAGATCTACAAACCACCAATTCCTGAAGCAGGTGGTTTTTTAAAGGAATGTTCCCACAAAGCCATTATTCCAATTTAGAAACAATGAAATAAACATAATAATTAAGATAATGTCATTGGAGGTTTTCTTTAAATTTTGTCATACTCGAACATTTACTTTCAGGATCAATCAGTGCTTTTAATTTGAAGCCACCTCCAGGACCCCAGCCCCCCAGGTAAGGATCAGTGTTAGAACTTAATGAGTGTGTACAGCAGGGAGGTATCCTTTCTGCATAGTTCTTCATGGTACAAACATATTTCAATATTGCTATGTGGCATGGTGATTAGTACTGAAACGTTCACGTTGAAATCCTGCTTACCGGTAGTGGTCTTATGAATCTTTTCACTGCAGTGTAAATTTCTATTTAGATGTGAGGATACGTGGCACATAATGTCTGTACCAGTTGTCTCCCTTAATAATATTGTCATAATTCTTCAGGTTTTATACATTAATGTCAATTCTCATAGTATTCAATATAGAATTCTGTGTAAATGGGTGCAGTGTTCTATCAGTACCTCACTTTATATTTCTTTCATTTATGAAATGCTGTTGGATCCATTAACACTGGTTTTCTCATGTGTTTTTTACTTGTTGTGGGAGAAACACAATGACAATGTAGTAAGTTTGTAACACTGGTATCTAATATACATCTTCGAGGATCAAAAGTTAGCATCGCTCAATCCAGTATCCTGTATAACGCCAGTACTGTTCTTTTCAGATATGACTGGTTCCAAAATGCCAAAGCTATAACTATAGCTGTTTACACAAAATGGCTAGAAGTCCGAGAAGACCTTGTCATCATCGAGCTAGATAATAGGAAACTTAAAATTACAATGTTTCTAGAAACACACTCTTTTCAAATGCATATAGGTAAGCAAACGTCAATTCGCCAAATCAATACAACCGTTACTTCTGTTTGTCTGGGATTTGATGTTCATCTGCCTCTCGTTCCATTGTCATTGATCTGTTTTTCGGTATGTTAACACGGCTCCTAATGGAAAATAAACAGATCCTCTGAGAGCGTGTGAATGTCTAGTTTAACCTTCCAACTACAGGAAGCAGTCAGGGATGATGTGTAGAGCAACTGGTCGTGGATAATTCACCTTGGAGATGGTTAATGCATTAACTACATGGGAAATACATTCATGTGCCATTCTGTCATGCAGATCTATCATTAGGGGACTTTTCTTTGTATTTATTACAGTGGATACAATAGCCAGTCTGTGTTAAACATACTAAATCAATGGAATAGGCACACGAGATGGGGCACTTTTTGTATTGATATGAAGTTATTGTGATATTAGGAATATTGGATATGTTTAGATTTCTTTGGTTAACACTAAAATTTATGTTTTCCTACTTATTTTTATTTTACAGAACTTGAAAATCCAATAACATCAGATTATAATGGTAAGCATTGAATGTGATTTCAATAATACTTTTAACACAATGTAAAATAATATATAGAAAATTAATATTCTTGTTCAAATGGTATTTATCAATACTTCTCTACACATTGTTTGTATTTACTTATTACATGCAACTCATGGTTTCATGGTTTAGTAAAAGTACACAAAGATAGCGGCAAAGTGGAGATAACTCTGCCTAAGGAAGTCGCAGAGCAGCAATGGAAATGTTTGGGATCCAACTTAACTGGCCACGGAACATTTGTCAAGACTACAGAGAGAGGTGTGTTAGTGTATTGTTGTGCAATATGCCACTTAATGTATTAATTGTGAGAAAACAGCATTAAACCCCTACTGATTATCAAATAGCATTCATGTGTTTCCACTATGTCTAAATAATTATTTTGAAAAACAGTTTGAAATTGCTTTACAGTGCCCCCTCGATATAACACGATGCACCACGTTTTCAGATATAAAGCAGGGTCAGACATGGATCTCATTTTTAGTTTAATTATTTCCCTGTAATATTGTATAAGGCAGGTACTATAACGCAGGGTGGTATGTCATGGACCCCAACTTCAGCGTTATATCGAAGGGACACTATTTTATGATGTTGGCTAATGGGCTAGATTTGTACTTCAGAGTTGGTGTATCGGAAATGCACCCTGCATTCTGTACGAGACGTGAACCACAACACCAAGATGTTCTGTATGAAGATGCCTGAGGGTACCCGGATGTGTGTGCCCATAGGATACCATGTACATATTAAACATCCAATCTCAGGTCAGCATCTCACATATCTAGGATACCATGTACAATCAGACCCTGGTATACCGGGTACTTAATTATTTTTCCCAGTCCAACTACAAAAACAAACAGGCCCTGAGGTTTCGAAACCTTTTGAGTACGATTTCATGCTCAAGCTCAGATCTTGTATGGCAATTTGTGAAGAAAACTTTGAGCTGTAATATGAAATCGTACTCAGGAAAGTTTCGTAACCTCAGGGCCAGATCATCGGATTTATTCATCGAGTTAAAATATGTAGCAGGAAATCCATATTGATTAAAAGTTGACTGTTAAGCAGATAAACCATATAACATGGACTGTTGTAACTGTATTATGTATCAGGTAGTGACAGATATCTCATGGAGACAACAAGTAATATTTATATCAGGTATGGAACTGGTATTTCTGGTAACATTTCAATGTTTATGTCAGATAGTGTCGTGGAGTCGGACTGTAACACTGCCATGTCTGTATCAGGTAGTGTCATGGATTCGGACTGTAACTGACATATTTATGTCATGGGGTCAGACAGTAACTCTGCCATGTTTGTATCAGGTAGTGTCATGGCGTCGGACAGTAACTGCCATGTTTGTGTCATGGTGTCGGAAAGTAACTCTGCCATGTCTGTATCAGGTAGTGTCATGGAGTGAGACAGTAACACTGCCATGTTTGTGTCATGGAGTGTCATGGTGTCATACAGTAACTCTGCCATGTCTGTATCAGGTAGTGTCATGGAGTCAGACAGTAACACTGCCATGTCTGTGACAGGTATGGAGCTGGTACGGAGCTACACGGTGGTGGTGCCGTCGCTGAGGCCCGGGGAGCAGGACGCGCTGGTGGAACAAGGCTCCGTGTTCTACCTCATGATCAAGATCTACCCTGACGGCGCCCTGTCTGCCTGGATGGCTGGACTCACTGTCGGTACGTCTCGGAAGTATTCATAAGTGACATCCTTGTATTGTGTTCCACTTGATTTAAACATCCACCCTGTCTTGCTGGTCAGGATCCACTTTCAAGAAGTTGTAATCTTGTAGGTTCTTAACCCTTTGCAGCTGGCAGGGCTCTAGACTAACATATACCAGATGTACAGAGGAAAGTTATATTGCACTGCCAGCAGCCTATTTATTTCTACATTTAGCACTTTCAATGCCTTTGCAAGTTGCCCTGACTAGCTCTGCTGGCAAGTAACACAAAATGATAATCTGAAGTCCTGGCCCAGAGATTGCGAAACTTTCTGAGTACGATTTCAGGCTCAAACTTGTATTTTATATGGGGATTTGTGAACAAAACTTCAAATTGAGCATGAAATCATACTCAGAAAGGTTTTGTAATCTCGGGCCCTGGCTGTAGATGCCACAAAGATCACAGTAGTAATACATGGAAAACTCGAATTTGGTATTTACCATGTTCATCTTATACACAATGGCAGAAATAGTAATGAAGAGCAGTTTTATGCTAAGTTATTTTGATGTCAGTCTTAGAAAAGATGGCAGAAATAGTAATGAAGTGCAGTTTTATGCCAAATAACTGATGTCAGTATTCATGGCTGTGTTCTGCCCTACTGCTGCAGGTTCGACGCTGGAGGTGAGCGACCTTGACGGGAAGTTCCACCAGGGTCAGCTAGACCGTTGTTCCCAGCTGGTGATGCTGGCGGCGGGGACAGGCTTCACTCCCATGGTGCGCCTCATGTACAGGGCTCTGGTGGAGGAGGAGAACTCTCAGAGGTACGCAACTCGAGTTGCTGACACCAGGCCTAAACTTGTGGGTCGTCTTCCTTTAACACTCTCCCTGCTGCAGGCAACCAGAGATGCCCTAAAGAGCAGTGTCTGTGCCTAATCCAGCAGGAAGAGGGTTAAGCCAGTAGCAGACTATGCAGAAAGCAAGCTCTGTGCACCATCTTGGTGATCTGAAATCAACGCCAGTATGCTACAGTCGAATAGGTACCTGCGAGGTCATATTCGTGCTCATCCCATTGAATACCATCTCCAGTTCATGTGACTTCAAAATGGCAGTATCCACGTCTTTCTTGAGTTAATTCCCTTATATTTCAGATAATATGTCAGATAACTTTTGTACCAAAGAGGAACAAGTCGTGGTTGTTCCCATTGTTTATTATAGCAGTATACATTGCACTGTTATGATTGCTGCCAGATGAGTGGCACACTAGCACACAGTCATTTACCAACTCTGGGACTTCAAATATCTTCCAGTAGTAAAAGCGTGCAGAGCTGTTTTCATAGTCTGCTACTGGCTTTAGTCAGTAAATATACTTGTGTGAGATTCTGTGACGTAATGTTATTCATGTATGAGTCGTCGTCCTCGAAGAACACCTTACTTGTGTGTTCTTGTTGTGTTGACAGGTTGTCTTGGTGTCAGTATGTGTCGGGTAGAGTCGGTTTTATCCAGATGGTTGCGTTCCCTTTAAAATTGTGCGAATAACTGAAATTCCGGATGTCTGAGTCATTTTACATAGGACGACTGATATATGGTTCCCAGTAAAAACCGTGCGGATAGCGAGGGAACCGGATAAATGGGGGTACACTGTATTCATGTTCTAACTGTAAGCTGATATTCCTGTTAGCAAGAACATTATCAGAAATATGGACTAATACTAGCACATACACAACTACCGTACCGAATTCTGAAGATTGTCATGATTAGCTGCAGAGATGAGCAATATTCACTACCATCATGTGATTTTAACATTGCATATTTTTACGTCATAATTATCATTTCAATATTGTTATACTACCGTATTTCAGGCTTGTAAAGTTGATGTTTTTTAACAAGAAGAAGGAGGATATTCTGTGGAAGGACCAGCTGGATGAACTAGCAACAAAGAATAAACGGTCAGTATCAACATTCCACTATGACAGCAGATCCATGAATCTGTTACAGATTTTGATTGAAACTTGCATTCTACTCGCATTATTTTTTAGCTACTGTCTTAATATATTTTTTAAAATACTAATAATGTAACAATCAGTAGAGATTAAACAATATGATATTTGAATGAATGTTGAATATGATCCTTAATTATGAAAATATGAAAGTGGCGTTTAGAGCTTGCCTTGGGAAGTCTCGTTTAACCCATAAATTAGTAGCCATTATTATTATTATTATTATTATTTTTTTTATTATTGTTATTATTTTATTATTATTATTATTATTATTATTATTATTATTAGCATGTAGTAAGTTACAAGAAGTGGGCATTGTCACAATTAAACAGTAATAAGACTGTATGTACCTGCATGTGTTGAGACCTGTCAACATGCTCTGTCGTATTCCAGATTCTCGGTGTCATATGTGCTGTCTGATCCGGATGATGATTGGGACGGGCTCACGGGCAGGGTCAGGGAGGAACTTCTCAGGAAGGAGATGCCAGAGGTGCAGGATGGGAAAGGCCTGCTTTTATGTGCTTGTGGACCTATCCCCTTCACCAAGGAAGCAATCAGGTAGGTCCAGCTGGTAGGAGCTTTCCATTTTCCTAAGGAAGGACATGCAAAAAGCCGTCTGGTGAGAACTGTTGAGTAGGGGTGGATAACTCAACACAGCCCAACTGTAAGGATCCAGAGTTATCTACCCATACTTCTGCTGCTTTGGTCCCTACAAACACAACCTTACCGCCGCTATACACCGATATAAACTGGGTACCAAACGACATGACAACGGAAATCTGGCTACTCTTCAATATATCAATATGTACCCAGGGCACACTTCAATGGTACCCTATCAGCCTCAATACCAGTTGCAGCCTTTTCTTGGTTTTCCATTAGTTTGATATTGAAGCGATCTGACACTATCGACAAATCTGCCATGTTACACACTAGGGATGGATAACTCTACACAACCCATCTGTGTAAAGATGTAGGGTTATCTTGTGTCACATGTTTGAAGACAGCTTTATGATTTGTCTATAACTTTCTGTATCTAACCAATCAAATTGCTCATGTTTGAAAACATTAAACCCCTCGTAGTGTGGCAACTTATAACACAGACTGATGTGTTATCGCTGTCGGAAGAGCATGTGGTTCGGAACATTGCTCTCTCCTTGTTTTTTTTGTATGTGCATACACCGTCACCTTCCAGGATTCATATGATAATATTTATTTCTCTGCTATGCTGATACTGATAATCACAAATCATAATTTGTCTCAAGATTGTCAATTACTAAATGTGATTGTCTCTCTGCTCTCAGGTTAGCCAAGTCACTGGGATGCAAAGATGAACAAATCCACTCCTTTCTGGGCTGAACTGCCATCTGCTGTATTCACTCGGTGTATCATATACGTCTTCTGAAGCTCCTTGTCAGCAACATGAAAAACATTTGTCAACTTTAGTCATGCCATAATCATGTCATTGTCATGCCAGTGTCATGTCAGTTGTGGAACTGATGCCTCCAATTGCGTGACAGCTCAAGGCATTGTGAACAAGAAATATTTGTTTCAAAGCATCATTTGTTAGCAAAAGATTTGTTTCCATTGTATATGTATGTACCATCATCTAAATTTATCGATATGCAATGTGGCATAAGTTTTCATACAATGTTCTTTTTCATGTGGACAGACTTTCTCCTATATGTAAATTTGTGTAATATTTTGATTCCCACCATTTCATAAATTAAGATAAAAATAATATTGTTAATTTTTGCTGACAGTATATTCTTTTAGTGTTATATCAAGAACATATGTTCAAACAAAGCAGCTACTGTTATTTAATGTGTACTATCGATACAAAGCATTTGTGCTATGGATATATGACTAGCCGTCTTCTCACTGATTCATGCAATGGTTAGCAATCATCTAGCCATGAGACAGCATCAACAAACTGGGTATCGTTTCACAAAGCTCTCTTATCCACTAAGACAGCTGATGCACTGCAGAGAGAGCACTTTGTGGAAGGATACCCTTACCATCAAACTACATACAGCGATAACATCCACACCTTCCTTCTCTGTTCATGCACAGGAGTCGAGGAGTTGATGAACGTTGATGAGATCTCCAGCATGTTCCTGTGTTAAACTTGCAGGTCGCACCAGAATCTGCCCACACTAATCCTGTGTTAGTGTTATCAGGTAGTCTCCTCATTGTACAGTGTTCTCTTCCATATTCTGTGATACATGCACAAAGCTGTCGTCATCATCCCATGTACTTCTACCCAACAGGTCCATGACAACTTGTTTAGTGTATGATCATACAACTCATGCCAAGTGTGGGCATGTTCAGTCTACCCTCTACCTCCATCGTTTCTCCACCTGGGACCATCTTCTACTCACTCCTCCACCTTCTTCTACCCACTTCCCACCCTGACCCACCTCTACCCACTTTCCACCACCTCTACCTACCCCAACCTTCCTCTACACACTCCCCAACTTCCTCTACCCACTCCCTACCTCTACCCACCCCACTTTCCT
>JAUTBQ010174767.1:0-11444 GCA_032361185.1 Lepetodrilus ovalis
TTCACACATGAAGTGCTGTTTTTCTTCTTAAATGACGTAAGACTGATATTGGGTGATAAATAGAATCTCCACCTCGTTTCTTTTGATATCAATGTTATCCTACTCGTTGATAAAAGTAACAAAAACCCTCGGCAAAGCCTCGGATTTGGGTCACTTTTATCAACTCGTAGGATAACCTTGATATCAAAAGACACTCGGTGGAGATTCTCCATATATTCACACAGTATGAAATGTGTATCCGGTAGTGTGAGATGGAATTATGAACGCTAACCTTGTACACAGCCCAAGGAAGTTGAGAAAAAAGTGTGGACACACATATCCATTGATCGGGGTAATAATAGCATAGAGATGTTAGCATTATTTCGAGCTTGGATATAAGGCAGTATTTATAAGTCAACAGGCGAAAACAAATCCTACTTGATTGAAACAAGGAAATCGGACTCTCCCTGAGATCTGACTGATGCGACACGTCCCCCAAAGGATATACACTTGTCCTCTGCCATATCATATATGATTTTGTCATCGAAGTACTTGTAGCAGCTGCCGTTGTAGACACTCCAGCCTGTAGGACAACCTGAAGCGAAACAGGAATACTTCCGTCAGTGTTTAGTATCAGCTCCTTCAGCAGCACTAGATCACACACTGTAATTAATTACTTCTAACTATCGAAAGATGTAATCTATTTCCGCCTTACTCAGATAAGACACAGTCCCAATTAACGGTATAATTAACTGTAATAATATGTCGACCCCTGAGGAACGAAATTGAACGAATCGTGCAATATCTGGTGACCAAATTGATCACACATTTATACGCTGTCCTGAGATTCAGACAAACAAAAAAACGATAATCATGTACCAGTCCTGCCCTCACATTCCTAGCAGCACCACAGTTACCCTAACGAACTAGACAGGAAGTAACTATGGACCAGAGAAAAGGGTACGCACTTCCACAGACATAGCCGACATGCGACCAAGTGCCGTCCGTCAGGCAGAAACTGTCCACCGAATCCTCTCCACTTTTACACTTGTACTTGACCACGTCGCCCACTTTGTAGCTGTCCTTGCCGGCATCCACGGTGGCGTCATCGACAGCAGTAGGTGCCGGGCAGCTGATTGTCGACGCTGAAAAGTTACACACCATTAGTACTATCACGGAACATATCAATTTCGAATACTTTGTTTCATTGTAAAAGTAAAGATAAATAATTTAATAGTAAATATTATTCCATATAGAAGCAGTGACATCTGTCTGACCTCATATATATATAGATACGACTATCCGATTAGAAATACTAGATAAAGTCATAGATCGATCATTTAGCTTATCAACAAGATACAGTTTCACGACGTCATTACCTTTCGGTGGCGCTTGTGGCGCTTGTAGTTGTTTCTGACACGACTTGAAGCAGCCCCTGTAGGCGATATCCTTCCTCTTACACAGGTCTGGGTCCTTCTTCAGCAGCTCCTCACAGTTGTCGTAGTTGTCGTGTATCCTACCTGAAAGTAACCAACACTCACAGTAGCAGGTATGATATGATGAACGTGCAGTACTGTATGTACCGTAGTAGGTAGACAGGGACGTAGCCAGGGCTGACGCACAGTGCAGGCTCATGCCTTACAGAAGCACAGCGGGTCTTCAATTCTACAGACACCACAATGAGCAGGCACGAGCCCTAATAGTAGCTACGCCCCTGGTAGACTGACAAGCGTGGAAGTATTTCGATACATGTAAGCCTACACATTATAATATAAACAATAAGCAGTCCTTTGATAATTCTCTATAACTATGCACCTAGGCATCCTAAAAATCCTGACAATAGGTAATAGTAAATTGTGCCGAAATAGTGCTTGCTCGACTAGACAGTTACTATTCTTGATCTGGACATTTTAAATACATATCGATGCATTAGTATTACAGACATGTCCCCACAGTTCTACATGCACTTCTGAAGTGGTATTACCATTGAAGCAGACGTCACAACATGTCCTTTCACAATTGTCCTTGCCCGTGTAGCACCACGGTTCTCGTCCGTTGCCAGGGTTACGACAGAAATTCCCATCCAGCCCGTCATCGAAGTCTCTGAAATGTGAATACATGTATCGTCTTTTAAAGTTCATACTATAATGCAACGTAATTCTTATTATAGGAAGTATATGTTAACAATAACTATATGCCATATAAGTCATGATGGCGTCTATTATAATTCAAGTACACTGTATTACTAAATAATTAGTCAACAGAAGAAACCACACGAAGATATATTTATCATTAGACTATAGATGATTGACTAAGATAGATAATGTAGTGTACTCGTTATGATTACCGAAGACGGAGAATATACTGTACCCGTTCTGGTATGGATGGTGCGGACAGTGGGTCATTTCAGACCACGGCAGACACGGTGTAAATATGTTAGTGAAGTTCCGGTCACCACGATAACTGCTTCCCTTGTCCGCCATGTTGTAGCAGCTGTTTTTGGCTGGAAACACAACATACTGCTGCAGACAACAACTACATAAGCAGATGGATGTCCGACACCTGTGAATGCTTAACACATAGAACTCCTATTCCCACTATTGCTCTTGGTATTCTAAAATTAGTAACGTAACACCCAGACATCTTCGAAGGAATCTTCTTATGGAACACGAGTATCTCTACAAACTGCGAGGAAGATCAGTTAAGGACAATTCTGTAAATGTTCCTGTACGTACGCATCTTGAGACTGACGGTCGCTTTAAACCCTTTCCCCGCGCCCTTGTCGTTGGTTCTCAGCGTGATCATGGTGTCCTTGTGTACACTCCTGATGCTGGCCGAGAAGCCCTTACCACAGTACCTGGAGGAAACGTAGTCTGTATTATATTAGTAGGAACAATTACGAGGGCTACTACAGTGACTGGTATACCATGGTGTGGTTAGAGAGGTTTGGCGTGTCTAATATCACGTCTGTAGTGTACATCATGTAAAGATAGATACCCACGCAGTACACAATTAGCAGCTACATGCAGTCTCAGTGACTTATGTATACCTAGGATGTTAAATGTCAGGCAGGAAGTCCACGTAAGGCTCCTCCATGCATCTTCTTAATGCTGGACTTACTTAAGACCGTGTTGTCCAATGAGATTGTTCCTTATTTCTACAAAATCTGTGCAGCCAGCTGTGTCCTTGTGCACGTCAAAGTCATCAAAGTCTACCACCAACTCGCCATCTTGTGGGCCCTGAAAGCATAAATATATATCCGGATTATATACTAGTATACCATTAATGAAATGGAATAGAAGTGGTATATTATTCAGCAATCGTATTTAATACAGGGCACATTCTAGGTTTTAGAAGCAACTTCTATTGGAATTACATGCTCAGTATTATTAATGATTAACTTGGCACCAGTTGAGAAATGCCGGTATACTGTAGTGAGGCGGCTTACCTGGACCAGCCAATTGCACTCCGTGGCATGGGGGTACGCCTTTGGATAGCCAGGAGAACTGAAGGTCACACTAGGCTTGTCTTCGCTTATTGTCAGTATCTTACCACAGTCTGGCAACAGGAAGAATAAGAACATAATAAACAATACAACACTATTCACAGTTCTTCTGTTATCGTTACCTTATTGTAAAATCATTACTGATGAATGAACTTACGGTGGAGAACTACACATGCACGAACATAGTGAATTCTTGCACTGCAAGTGTCATCCGAGACAACAGTGTTTCCAATACAGATGGGAGCCCCGTCGTGCAAGTATTCGTATTCATGTCATACAACGCACCGATAGACTCGAGCATAGACAAGAGCCTGTTTTCTAAGACGCACAGTGGCATATGTACAACGTCAGGATTAATTAATATCGAGTGGATTTAACTTAACCGCTTTCTTTTCCACATGATACCTTAATCATTCCATAGGGTAATAGAACATAGAAGTATCTAGCGTACAAACCTTTCTTGATTCAACAGTTTAACCTCGTAAATTCATATATACTACTATACATAAGTTGCTATTCCATATCAAGGTTTGATGTACACTGATACTATATACTAGTACTAACGTTAGTATAACATAGCACTGCATGCATGATGTCACGAGTAGAGAACTTACTGTAATCCAGAGGAATATAATAACAAAACTTTATTTCGTAAGCGTTTGTCTTCTTATTGATGGAAATCGTTGGTGTCATGCCGTCAACTTTGTACTCTCCTCCTTCAACGTTGTCGAACACAAACTTCTCCTCCTCGACGTGCATACCTACAATACACAAAGACATATAGCGCCTATTTATAGCGATGATAAGTAATACTTGGCAAAATTATTAATCATAGTACAACGCCTTTTAACACCCAGTTAACGAATTAGCTGGCCATAATTATATGAACAACGACAATATTTCTTGACTTGAATGAGATTGCATTAATTTTAATGTAACGATAGCCAAATACAAGTGGTCAATATACGAATTGAAACTTTCAGTACCTTCAACCTCTTGACAAGCAAATTTGTTGCTTCTGAAAAGTACAAATGGTAGCACGGTTGGCATCCGGATAGAATCAAAGCTGAGACCATCAGTTCTACAGCAGAAGTCCAGTCTCATTGTCGCGCCACTGAACGATCCTGACGGAAGTGGTTTAACTTGCGAATTGTCTCCCCCTTTTTTTCCGGCGAACTGGATCAACCCCGCTTTGAGTCCTGGAATAGTTTAACGAATTAGAATGTAACTATTAACCACTAGCAACCTTGTGCAACATAGTCTGACAAAAACATCTGCACCAATGCCTTGCTACATGCAATTCTTATGAGAGATCATACTTAGTATCGCGTTTTTCTTTTACATCTAATTTCATTGCACTTTATTAAGATTCATGTACTTTGGCAACCTCTGCCCACAGGGCTATCAGCTTGAAATACTATCTCCGCTGATTAGACGCTGTCCGTTGCATTCCTAACCCCGTGGATGTTATCTCTTAGAGGATAACATTTTGTGTGCACTACCGAAGGTGTAGGTCAATGGACGTGAAGGTTAATGTCATTGACACTTTGGCCGACCGATGAAATAGCTGGACAGTTTGTCTACATGACATCATAAATGCTTTTATCTAACGATCACGTAAAGGGAAGTACCTCATGTATCCTTTCTCAGCATGTCTGGCCGCCAATGAGATACATTTTCAGTAATATCCGCCTATGAGTGACAGGGAGTACTATGCTTATACTGAATAGTACGAGCTGTTGGGAGAGGGTGGCACTTTGGTAGTTAGTCTTGAATAATCATAAAGCTACTACAGGTACTTAATAACCGAGGGTACCTTTTGGACATGCATCACCCTTCTTCAGGACACAGTAGTTGCCAGGTTCCCACACTATGTCATCAGCAGTTTCCTTATCGCGGACACAGAATCTGTAGTTGTGCGCCTTCTCCGTGAACTCCCCGGCCAAATGGAAGGACTTGGAGTGACTGTTCCCACCAGCACTCTCCAGCATGGCCTGGCCCTGGGAGAATCCTTCAGGACATCCTGTCCCGGGCTGCAGTAAGGCGTACAACCCTTTAGGGAAAGCCTTCGTTGTCTTTGCTGAAATAGTAAACTCTGTAAGAATCATTTGATAATTAGTTTGCTGATGGAATAGCTCTGCTTTCGATTAACTAGGAATTAGTGACGAAACAACAGACGACTGTTCTGTTATGAAATGAATGTGGCTATATTGACGGATGAAATGGATTTGGTCGTGTAATGACTGGCTTTGGTAGTAGGCTACTCACAAGTGCGGGGTTTTGTGCAGCCAGATTCCGAGTCAAGACCTCGAGGGCAAACACACTTGCACTGTCCACGTATGTGAGTGACGTAGCCTTGGTTCTCACACTTCAGAGAAGATCCACTGCACACGCCCACCTCTATATAGGGAAAACATAACAATAGCATTAACCTAATGTCATGTAATGATAATAATAATAACAATAACAATAATAATAATAATAATATAATAATATCATTATTATTATTAATAAAAGTAATTGATAACGTAATAATAATTCACTTTTTGACCGAATACATGAATTACATGAATTACCAAGGTTTATATGTAAGTTCTCCTTTGCAACTCATACTAATACGTTAAACAACATCAGCTGACGACGCGACTCACTGCTGCACTCATAGATCTCTGCCAACTCTCTCAGCGTGTAGAACGAGTGTCCCCCCAGCTGGAAGTCAGGCGCTCCGCACAGCTTAGTGAACACTGCTTTACCATTCTTCGAGAAGCCCTTGGATATAGAAGAAGGACTTATAGTTAACAACGACCGAGGTTATAAATCTGGAAATTAGGAACACAAGAAGACATAGGCTACAGTACATGGACGGCTGAGATGGACGTGGCTGCAGACACTTGTCAACATGATCACAGACCTATACACAGCACTGAATAGCCACATCTTCCAGACACAATCACTTAGTATTTGAGGGTAAACCTATACAAACTGACCATTTCTCCGTAGTGCATGATAGAGGAGTAGTCGTATGCTGTCCCATGAACATTGTCGGGATGCAGTTGGCGGAAGTTGGACCAATATTCTGAAATACACACGGCACAAGTAAACTTCTGGGTATCCTTTCACGAAGCTCTCTTATCCACGAAGAGACCATAGCGTTCTCTGCCGATAGATAATGCACTGCAAAGAGAGCACTATGGTCTCTTATTGGGTAATAGAGTTTTGTGAAAGGATACCTTGTACCTTAGATGTTATTCCATTTATGAATGTCAACACTGGAATAAGCTTATTGATTTGCTCTATCTCATTAGGCATCAACTACAGAAATGATAAATGAATAGCTTACTTTCTCCGATATTGTCCCAGTTAATGCGTATATAATCGTCTCCCATGAAGCTCATTTGTTCGTGGAGCATTCCCAGTGCATGGCTGTTTTCATGTATACAGTAATACTGAAATATAAAAAGAACGTCAACAACTGATGTATGCCAGTAGATCATGTCTACCCATACTTGGTGTTGTAAACTAGCTACAGTTATCTACCCTGTCCTACCCAGACACATAATCTGGATATTGTTTCTCTCCTAGGGATCTCATATACGTGGCGATCTGACGAGTACTCTACATGGTCTCATTGTGGATTTGGGAGCTTCGAGAAACAATACCTTGGAACCGCCACAGACCAGTACAATTAGACAGTATCGTCTTACCGGCGAGTACAAACACTGTACAGGCTGTACGTATGCCTTGAGCATAAAAGTAACGTTGTTTGTGTGACTACACAACCAGAGAACACGTGAAGATATCCAGTAGCATGTGGCTCACCCTGCTGCAGCACGTCAGAGTTTGTCCTGAGGATCTCTTGATGTTGCCAACATAGGAGGAGCATCTGGGGAGGACAGAACACTGACACATTAGTCGATCTCAGTACTTTGAACTGACGTTTAGTACCCACTACAATGGAATACAGGTACATCATGAACCCGTGCGAACATGCGTAACTTAAAGGCAACATTAAGTCCAACGTTAGCAAGTGTGTAGGCTATGGGTAAGGTTTGAGATAAGGTTATCTTATATATAGTTACGCACATTGCACAGGCGTAAGTAAGGTATATACAATGATGGATTTGTAATACTAAAACTTACCGCAATTATACGGAATAAATATTTCCAGCGATGTTCATCAATATAACACTCAGTATTGGAAAACAATACATTATAATTACCTTTCCTGGAATACCCGTGATGTATTTGCCAAAATATATACATTGGCATTATTGTATTCATGCTGACAGGCACCACGAGTGTTGTAGAAGATTGGTATTTCCGTGTTCGCGTCTTGATAGACATACTTACTGCCATCCTGGGTCGTACTTGATGTAGCCAGAGTGACCTAGTCCGTGTTCAGTGTTGGCCGCGCCGTTATTCCAGGGGACGTACTTGATACAGAGGTGTTTCTCTAGGTACACCAGGGTAGTCTCTACTTCCGCTTTGAAATAGTCAGCTGAAACACGTACACAGCACAATAATACTCTTCGCACGTAGGTAACACAATGTGTCACTAGTGTCAGTTCTTACGCTTGACATCTGGACACATCAGTGGAAGGTTCTGAAGCAGTCAATGTATTCTAGGTGCTATGTTAATTGTTACTATGCAAATACAACAAATACAGCTATATATTTGCAGATCTCCGTATATTTAGAAAGTAAGAAGCTAGATGTAATAATAACTGCAGCCACTCTCGTCGAATTCAATGTACGTATGTCAAACTATTGTAGACGAGCAGGACGTCAGAAATATACAAGTGCTTGAAGATAGCACTTGTTTAAGAAAATTCTAGTAGTTAGAAGTTAAAATGATGTCACTATTAAATAAGACAACTGTGTGTTTTCTCACTTATATCTGAACTGAACGCATAGGGTACTATTCTCTCAGCCCATAGCTTCTTCTGTCCGCTGATCGCCAGTCTCTTTCTCCGATCATGTGGACTGTCATCTGAACCTGTCACTGAACTTGTATCTGAACTTGTCTCTGAACTTGTCTTTGAACTTGTCTCTGAATCTTTCCCTGAAGTACGGGAACATAATTCAGAAACGCTGACTTGAAAATATTTAATTCATATACTGACTTAAGTCAATTAAACAACTAAGATGTTTATATGATACCGCCCTTGGTGAACTGAAATCTCTTACCGCTATCCTTCATTTGGTCGTCTGTCACCCACTTGTCATCGTCTGCCTTGCCCGAGGAGGCTCCACTGGCAGAACCTCCGTTTGCAGCTGCGTCAATCTCAGCATCATCAGAATTTCCGGCGGGGATTGCTGGAGGTGGTTCTTCTGAGTCATCGCTGGAAGGAGCACTTGCTTCCGTATCCGTGTTCTCGGAAGATTCCTCATTGTTTGCAACTTCACCAGTGTTTTCTTCGGAAGCGTCGTCACCCTCAGCAGCCCCATCGCCAGCGGCACCATCGTCAGCGGCACTATCGCCAACGGCACCGCCGTCAGTTTCACCGTCGTCAGATTCTGCTACAATGTCGTTAGGGGATGATTCGTCAGCGGCACCGTCGTCATTGGCACCGTCATCAGTGGCACCGTCGTCAGATTCTGATACAATGTCGTCAGAGGACGATTCGTCAGCGGCAGCAAGTTCGTCACCAGCACCGTCGTCAGTGGCACCATCGTCAGCGGCACCGTCGTCAGTGGCACCGTCGTCAGATTCTGGTGCAATGTCGTCAGGGGATGAATCGTCAGCGGCAGCATCGTCAGCGGTAGCATCGTCAGTGGCATCGTCGTCAGATTCTGCTACGATATCGTCAGGGGATGAATCGTCAGCGGCAGCATCGTCAGCGGTAGCATCGTCAGCGTCACCGTCGTCAGTGGCACTGTCGTCAGATTCTGCTACAATATCGTCAGGGGATGATTCGTCAGCGGCACCACCGTCAGCGGCGCCATCGTCATTGACATCATCGTCAGCGACACCATCGTCAGATTCTGCTACAATGTCATCAGGGGATGATTCGTCAACGGCACCATCATCAGCGGCACCATCGTCAGCGGCACCATCGTCAGCGTCGTCAGCGGCACCATCGTCAGCGGCACCATCGTCAGCGGCGCCATCGTCAGCGTCACCATCATCAGATTCTGCTACAATGTCGTTGGAGGATGTATCAGTGTTATCACTGCTATCATCGGAGGCATCTGATCGCCGTCTTCGTCCGGGCGTTGGTGACGGAGCTGACTACACAGGGACACAGAATCAAACACGGTATTTTAAAACTCAGCTCAATATCTATGCCAAAAGGGTATAGATAGCAGTTACAATATTATTATTCACGGAAGCACACATTAAGACAATATTGTTGAAACACTTATCTTGAGATACCCGCTGGGTTAAAATATATACTAGTATTAGAAGCTGATGAATAACACTAATGTTATAATTACTGAGCATTCTCACCTCGTCTGTTGATGAACTATCATCCTGAGAGTCACTACCTCCAGTTTGTTTCTCACTTTCGTCATCATTCTGAACGTCATTATCTGCACTCTCAGCAACAACATCCCCTGGTGTCTGGTCGTCATTGGTTCCACTGTCTGCGTCGCTGTCACCTTGGCCATCGTCACTGCCTGAGTCACCATTGTCGCTACCTGAGTCATCATCGTCACTGCCTGAGTCATCATCGTCTTCCTCGTCTTCCCCCTCATTCAGCAGATCCTCTATCTCCTGAGCTTGTTCCTCACCCTCGGCGGCACTATCTCCTCCAGTCAGTCCAGACTCCTACACACAATATGTTTTATTCAGAGATAAATTATATTGTTCAACATGTGTTCAACATGCGTCATTGATCGGGATACAGCGTAGATAATACGATATCCAAGCTATCCAAGTACATTTCCCCAAAATGTTTAAACCGGATATCGTACACACAATACACGCTCGGTGTCAGACACATACACACAATAGACACCCAATGTAAGACACCTACCTACACACAGACATTCAAGTAAATAATGGACAGAATTCTGACACGGATTACCACATAGACATGAAGCACTATCAGATAATCCACTTCTGAACAAATTGTTATTCAATGGACTGACTAAATATCTAAGTTTAGTTAGTAATATATAATATTTCCTTACCCCATACGAATAATAGTCAGTTGCAATACAAATCGGTTCATTATACTAGATTTACGCATTATTTGTTTGTCTCCACTTGATGCGCCTAAGCAGGTATCATCAGCAAACACATTTCTTTGTCCAAATATCCCAAATATCCCTTTGATATGTGTTGCAAAATGAAATTAGCACTCGCTAATGTCTCGTATTGGTTTTACGATAGACGTTCCTCCAAAGTGGATATTTCCGCCGCTCTTGCTCGGAAGATGTTAACTTTGAAGGTAATCGTGTCGTACAATCAATACGCCATACTGTACTAACTGGTGTATATTATGTAAATTATATTAATTTGTTTGTGGCCTATGGGAATTGACTTAATTGGTCACATTGAATACTGATTTTCAAATGTAGGTATAATTGATTCCGAGTGCCACCAATATTTGGAACTACAATTAAACAGAGCAAAAAAAAGGAAGAAGAAGAAGAACAACAACATAGCAGAGATATATGGAAAACTCCAACGTCAGTATCACGGTCAGTTTATAACCTTTCATGTCCACGGGCTATTTCATTTCTCTGTACACAGGACAACTAACGGCATAATATACTCACATTGAAGAATAAAATATCACCAAGGTGACAGTGAGAAAGTTTACCTGGTTCTCATCTGGGAATTCTATTCCTCCTCCGCCGGTGTGCACCTCCCCTGGATTCAGGACGGGAGGGTCATCGTCAACAATCTGTAACACATCAGTGTGAAGTAATAACATCTATCGTCAACAATCTGTAACACATCAGTGTGAACTAATACCATCTATCGTCAACAATCTGTAACACATCAGTG
>JAUTBQ010174778.1:0-11441 GCA_032361185.1 Lepetodrilus ovalis
CCATAAATTACAGGAGCTTAAAGAAAAAGGTTTGTTTGTTAAGAATTTGGAAAATATACAGGGTGATGAAAAAGATATTATTATTATTTCGACAACTTATGGAAATAAGCCTGACGGCAAGTTTACTCAAAATTTTTCGAGGTTAAATCGAATTGAAGGTTATAAATTATTAAATGTATTAATTACTAGGGCAAAACATAAAATTTATGTTTGTACATCAATACCAAAAAATTATTATAATACTTATGCAGAAGCGATTAAAAATGTAGGAAATAACAAAAAAGGGATTTTATATGCCTACCTTGCTTATGCCGAAGCCGTTTCAAATCAAGATAACAATGCATCTGAAAGTATTTTAAGATTATTAAAAGATCAAAGTTTTGAGAAACCAAGACTTGTTTCAGAAAATAATGGACTTTCAGAATCTCCTTTTGAAGAAGAAGTATATTTGGAATTACTCGACTACTTTAAGGAAGATGAAATCATTCAACAATATAAAGTTGGTGGTTTCCGCCTTGACTTTATTGTAAAAACTAAATTTAAAGATATTATATTAGAATGTGATGGAAAATCTTATCATCAGTCAGATGAGGCATATGCGTATGATATGTACAGGCAAAAAGAATTAGAAAACATGGGATACATAGTATATAGGGTCTGGTCTACCAATTGGTTTCAAGACAAAGAAAAAGAAATACAAAAATTTTTAAAATTCATTGAATCTATCGAAATTAAAAAGTAGAGTATGCATCTTCTGAACTGCAAATAAGTACCGTTGTTGCCTAACAAAGTGTTCAAATCTGATTTTACTCGCGCGCCAACTTTCTATTTTTATCTATAAATTAGTTTTGTAAGTTTTTGTAATAAAATTAACCCGTTAAGGCTCGCAAAACACCTTAACACAACCGTTATGAGTAAATAATGTGTTTACATCAATTACTTTGGCGTTTTGCTTTGTTTAGGCAGGTTCTAATCTTTTCGAAATATTGAAACCCTTTTTGAAAGATCATAAATTAGTAATAAGGACGACTGATGAAGTATATGTACATCTTAATAATGCTTTTTAGTTTTTCATTTGCTCAAAAACCTAATAGCTCAAATTTTCATTTTGGTCTTTCAGACCAAATATCACTTTATTCATTCTCGTTTCAGAAATTTGTAGCAGACAACAGGAGTATATCGCTAGGAGTTGCTAGTAACTTTTCGTCTCAATATTTCGCAAGTATTTTAACATCTTTTAAACAACATTTTGGAGAAAAAAATAAGTTCGACGTTGGCATTGGTGTTTCGTATTTCCCGAATATTAGTAGGGACGACCGTCTTTTAGACCCTGTCATGGTATTTGCAATGATAGGCTGGAGCAATCATTTTTCGAATACAGTAATGTGGCGTTTCGGATTTGATTTTACCTTAAATAGCAAATTTGCAAAAGCTCCCTTTCGCGAAATGAGATATAGATATAGAATACTTGATATCTTTTCTTTCCAGTTAGGGTATAATTTCTAAAAAAGTATAAAAAGAAAAATCTTTACAAAATAAAGGAGTAAATTGTGACAATAAAATCATTAATACTATACATGATACTAGCAATTAATGTCTTTGCAACGATAGACGGTAAAAAACCTCACAAGACATTGAATAATAAAAAATATTTCTTCTATGCTGAAAAAGTACACCAATACATAGTGCAAGAAGCTTATAAGCTACTTAAGATGCAATATGGTGATGCTACAAATATTGGGCAGCACATCGGTATAACGGCGTTGCAAATAACTTGCCGCCCAAAAGAGCAATGACAAGTATAACAACAAATTTATTTATTTAAGAGTTGTGCTTAAATTTATCAGCAAGCACAACGACCAACCTCTAATTATTGCACTACACACAAAAGGGGACTAAAGTAAAACACTCAAGCTGAAACTTACACAACCCGCCAAACTAAGCGAAGCGGTCAAGTTGATTTGCTTGTTATATGCGTATTTGAGATTTACAGTTTTGTTACAAAGGAGTATTTTTTAATCTTTCAATTTCAATTTTTATTTCTTCAATAATTTCTTTGTTTTTAATGACTTTTTTATTATTCGTCCGAATTGAGAAAATTACAAAAACTTTACCACCATATTTATCTTCAAAATCTTGAAAACTTGAACTCATTCTTTCAGTAATTTTGTAGTTTCCAAAATTAGCATTTGCTGTTATTGGTTTTATTTGAATTCCAAAATATTTGTCTCCAACTTTACCAAGATAGTCAATATCACCTGCGTGGTCTAATTCAGGGTCACTCTCTTCAAATTCAATTTCAGGAAAAATTTTTGCTAATCCATCATTGATAACAGATTTTTCAAGTAAAAAACCATCGTAAGTTCGAACAATTGTAACTTCATAAATGTAATCCTTACAGTCTTGCAATGTTAGAGCATTAAATGCTGCAGTCCATTCAGGAATTACAACTTCGGTTATTTTTGCATACAATCTTTCACCAAGTTCATCCAATGTTTCTTTGGTTATTTTCACTTTATCTTTTTTCTTAGTATATGCTTTTTCAAAGTAGAATTTTTCCCATTCGTCAAGTGCGTTAGGTTGACATTCTCGGATTAAAGCCATTACTGCATCAACTTTATTTGGTCTTGTGAGTTGATAGGTATTACTTGCATAGTTTAATACTTTTTCCTTTTTGCCAAAAGGTTTTGCATATTTTTTAATTTCTTTTTTTGCCATTATACTATCTCTTTGTTTAAGTACTTAACAAATCTTTCTTTATTTTTATAACTAAATGTCAAATCAACATCTGCAAGACCATTTTTTATTAAGTGAGCATTTAAGAAAGTTTTATTTTTTAAATATAGATAAACCATTAAGTGATTATTTTCATCGTGCTTAGTTTCATCATATTTTAGAAAAACTTTTTGTCCTTTTGTTTTGAGTTGTAAAAACTCAATGGCATTTCCATTTGCTTCCTTTTTTTCTTTTACTCCAATAAGCCTAACAAGTAAATTGTTATTTAATTTAATTAGTTCGGGGCTTATGATTTCTTTTACTGAATAAAATTCTTCTCTCTGTGTTGAACCATTTTGGTCAATTTTAGAACCAAATTGTAATTTCTTTGGATCAGTTTTTTTATCGAATTTATGAAAGTCTTTAAAAATATACGGTAATTTTTCTATCTGATTCCCAAAATCTTTTTTTGTATTTTTCTGTTTTAAAAAGCTATAATCAGAATTAAAAATATCTCCTTGATTTATATTTAATTTTCGTTTTATAAAAGGTATAAACTCAGGATTCATTTCATAGCCAACAGAGTTTCTATTTAGATTTTTTGCAGACAGAGAAGTTGTTCCACTTCCAAGAAATGGGTCAAGAACAGTATCACCAACAAAAGAAAACATTTTAATAAGTCTTTTGGGTAGTTCTTCAGAAAACATTGCTATATGTCCATCTTGTTTTGTTCCACCAAAATTCCAATGACCAGCAAAATATGTTTTCCATTCTTCTTTGGTCATCTTTGATTGTTCTTTAATTTCTCTACTTGGTTTTATTGGTGTCCCCAATTTTTTAAATAATAAAATAAATTCATAATCAATGGATAAAATTCCGTTTCTTGGGGTTGGATAACTTCCCATCAATGATGCCCCACCTGTAGTGTTTGATGTGGTCCTTTTCTGCCAAATGATTGCACCCATATAGTCAAATCCAATAGCTTCACAAAACTTTATAATCTCTGTTCTTATTGGAATAACTTTATATCTGCCATAATAAACGGCTCTTGCAAATTGGTCACCAATATTAACACACAAACGACAACCATTATTTAGAACTCTATAACTTTCTTTCCAGACAAGGTTTAGATTATTAATATATTCTTCATAACTATCGTTGTAACCAATTTGATTTTCAATTCCGTAATCTTTTAGTTGCCAATATGGTGGTGAAGTAATTATTAGATCAACTGATTTATCTTTGAGCTCAGTCATTTGCCGACTGTCACCATTTATGATTTTATGTTTTGTTCTAAAATTCATTTTATATCCTTAAAATAAATGTAAAGATAACCAATAAATATTTCGTAGAAAAATTGTTTTAAAAGTCTTTTATTTTAGTAATGTTGTGATAACCTAATTTTGAAGAGCATATAACTCGTGATTATTCTGCTACAGGATATCAAACACAAAAAATTTGTGATGGTGCCTTTATTGAAGATCTACAAGACCCTATTTATGGTTACTCTGGTGTCTTTGATGGTCTTCCTGGAGTAGCCCAACTAGCTGATATAGGCTGGTTGCTTAGTAATTGCGGCTCTACAACAGATATACTTTTAGCATCAGTTACACATTTTTGGAAGGCTGATGAAGGTGATGATGCTAAATGGACTGCTATGGGTAGAAATGCTCCAAATGCATATACAAAAGCAAAAAATATATGAATGGTGGTTGGCTTCTTAGCTATAAGTATGTATCACGGCACCGAATGGTTTTTCCACAGATTAAATATTCAGGTCTTGTAAATCTGTATAATTATAAGAATATTTCCTATCAATATTCTTATAACATATTGGGACAACCCATTAATGTATGGAGGAATATGGGTTCCTCTGAAAAGCATCGCTTACTTAGAAATGCGTATTGGGAAAATCTTGGTAGAATTTTGCATTTATTGCAAGATATGACATTGTCATGTCATGCTCACAATGATGCACATCCAAATCTTAAAGGAACACTCTTCGCATTTCAAGACGAAGCGGATGCTTTCCACGTAAGAATTGATGGTGGAAAATATCTTAATTATACGGCAGTTGACGCATTAAAAGATGGTGGAATTATAAAAGATATCTCAAATAAAAAAGACCCTCTACGTTATTTGTTCTACACAGCAAATCAGATAGCAGATTTTTATCCTTCATATGAAGATGACGGAACGAAAGAGGTAAGTGGAAACAAAACTTGGGATAGAGCTAAAAACGGGGATACATTTAAGGAATTAAATTATTTTTACGATAAAATTGTTGGAAATCGTAGCGTAATTAATTCATTTTCTGATTTTGAAAATAAATACCCCGAAATGGAAAAATATCTATATACAATGTCAATTAGACTGACCGCTAGTTTTCTTTACTGGATGGCACAAGAAATAGGAGATTTACCAAAGACAGTTCCTCCACCTCCCCCACTACTACCACTTACAGGCGGTCTCTCTCTTTCAGGTAACCCAACCGTTACATATAGGAAGTCAAAAATAATTACTGCAAACGCACGTAACGGATCGGGTAATTATAGTTATTATTGGTGGTTTAGCTACGGCGTACGTGCTTTTTCACCTGGCGATACTAACTTTAGACCAATAGAAAACAAAAACTATAAATACATTTCTTGGACTAAAACTTCTGATAATACGAAACATATGACATTATATGGTAATAGCTATTCTAAGCATGGGTTCTATGATGTAAAATGTATTATTCGAGATAAAAAGACGAATGAATCTATCACTGCATATTATACTGTTAAAGTTAAATTTAAGGATACTGATCGTAGTTACTACGACCTTCTCAATGCAAATGGAATTACAGATTTAAATTTCTCTGCCAGTAATTATCCAAACCCATTTAATCCTGTGACAAACATTATTTTTACATTACCAAAATCCAGCTATGTCGAAATAAATGTATACAATAGTGTTGGACAAAAAGTAAAAACCTTGCTAAAAGGATATAAGTTTAATGGAAAACACACTGTTAAATTTGACGGGAATGGCTTAGCTAGCGGTGTTTATATTTATCGAATAAAAGCTGGGGAAAATTATATATCAAAAAGAATAACTTTGTTGAAATAAAGTTGTGGGGTAATTACCTGTTCCCTCCAATAAACAAGCATAACACCGTTTTCAATTCGACGAACTGCGGGGGTGTTTCGAGCATTTCTTTGAGTTTCTCGTTTTAAATGCTCGAAATTAAGTCTAACTTGCAGTTCGCGAATTAAAACTAAGCGTTATACTTCTTCTAGCGCCTTAACCATATCCATATATTTTTTTGCTCTCTGCATTGACGTATTTGCGACATTGCACTTGCTAGTCGCCAATGTCATAAGATGCGCCTTAGCTTCGAGAAACGTATCGAAATAGCTCTCGTAACCGCCATGCCTTCCATGCCTTCTACCATTGACCCAGACACTCTTCTCAGTTTTACGGTCTACCAGCTGGTGCGTAATTATGGGGTCTGCAAATCCACTTGTTTTAAACATGTCTTTTCTCCTTTAAAAAATGTATAACAAAAAAATAAAGCAGACCAAGTAATCATCGTGGTTTTTCTCTTAACCATCAGAGTTGGCTGCTTATTAAGATCGTTATGTGTGCATGTTTAGGAAATCCGCATCATCTCCCTCCAGCACACCGCTGTCTTTTGCACAATTCCAATACCCAGCCCATAAAAAAAAAGTTGTGCCCATGTACTCGCCGCCCTTGTTTCTTTTTACCGACAATAGACTTTTTTTTGCAGACGCCTCAAACGTATTCCTTAGCTCCGGTAGGCTTTTCACATAACAAGGCAATGAATCTGAATCGCTAACCTTTGGGCTTCGCTCAAACTCATCATCTTTATCCCACCATGGATTAGTATCATTATACATTTGCTATTTCTCCGCGATCAGTTTATTTGAAACGTTATCTTCAAAACGGCACCCGCCCTGAAAGAAATTTTTCTGGCACCTCACCCTGCAACGCACAAGCAATAATGCTCAGCCTACGCCCCTGCCTCTCATACACTCTGGCCAATGAGGTGAATTTCTTCCATGCCCCCTTATTTTCCTTCTTATATGCCCGCCGAGCCTTCATCCTAAACAACTCAGCAGAAGTATAATTATCACGCCCCAACTGATGTAGGCACTCCCATATTTCACCAATGCTTTTATCTTTATAAAAAAGCTTATCAATAAGATCCTGCGCATGTTCCTTGCTCATACAATTCTCCAAAAACAATTAAAAGATAACAAAAGCATTAAAACGGACAAGCGGTCAGTCCGGTTTATTTGGGTTCCTTTTTGTTACCGACATCAATGTCGGTAACAAATTTACTGTGTGGCTCATCCGCTTGCCCCTTATGCCAAACCGTTAGCCTTCCAAATACATCCAGTGCGTAACATTGCCAGTAAGAGGATATTGAATTTCATGTTCTTCTGTAACTTCGTACCAACCTGCTGGCGCATACTCTTCTTCTGGATGGTCATCAATCCAATAATCGTGCATAAAATCTTCTGCAAGCACTGTGTCTGCCGGTATGTACTCGGCCAGGGATTTTCTATTCTTTCCAGCACCATTAATAAGCTTGACCAAAACTTTAGTGTAAAGCTTAGGATTTTGTGTGGTAGCGTCCATCCAGTAAGTTTTTTTAACCAAAGCCAAAACTATTTTTTCAGTGTCTTCTTTGTCGTATCCAGCAAGTAAATCGCCTGATCTATTGTTGTGGGAATATTGTCTTAATGCCGGTAGTAATAAATGGCTAACAATAGTTTGCACCGGACTTGCGGAAGCTCCGGGTTTTTCTGAGTTCCCGAATTGTTCCATTATATTCCTTTTCTTTTCATTCATTTGTTATTCCTCCGCAAGCCCGTGAAACAGGCCGTTAAATTGCTTTTGCTAATCCGTACTCTTCCCACGTTGTAGTTTTAAATATTGCCTTGTGGTTCACGAACCTAGCGAATCTCTTCTGATCCTTCTTTGGTTCAGTTCCTTCTTTGTCTCTGTATGGCTGGCAAAAAGGGTCAACGTGTATACCTTTTAAAAATTTTACTCGCTCAATTGCGTCCTCAATGTCATTTACAAGAACATAGCAAAAGTATTGTATAGGTCTCGCATTATGCCAGCGTAACAACTCTACTGCTTTTCGTACCGGCTCAATCATTTCTACTTTGTCACACGCCAGCCTAATTGTTGGTTTCCATTTTAGTTTAGCAAGTAATCTAGCCATGGAGTTATCAATCAATCTCGCATCAAGTCCCTGATTGAAATCTACTTTAATGCCCATCTTTGCCATTTTTTCTATTTGTTCAATACCATGATTGTGAGCAAGCACATTGTTATCCATCAAAACTACTTCTTTGTGCTGTAAGAAGTCTTCAATATCCTGATGTGCTCTTACCATTCCCTCTTTTTTCGGCACAAAACACCATGGGCATTTTCTTATACAACCACGGGTAAGGAATCCATATGACTTACAGCAATCAGAATACAGGCTGTAATCTGGTGTCATCATTTCAACTTCATCCGGCAAAGTCGCATTAATATCGTAACCGGTGCCTCCAATCACAGCGTTTTTGGGTAGATAAGGGTCAGCCTTCGTCCAGGTAAAAACCTTACTGGAATAAACTTTATCATATTCCCCAAACATTTGGTTAAACCACTCCACAGAATCTCCATGTGCCTTATGCCAAGCGCTGAGTTTCATTAGAGCTACGTTTGGGTAACCGTTTGATTCATGATCGTGTAATGCCACTTTCACAATAGGCACCCAATTACAATAATGACACAATCTAACAAAACGCCTCACTCTGACCACAAGCACGATTGATCTTTGGTTTTAGTTTGTCAGTATTTTTAGCTTCATTTTTCATATTAAATTCCTAAGTAATCTTGCTTGTGGCAGGTGGCCTCAACGTTATACGCTCTTAGTAAGTTGCTCTATCTTGTCGTTAAGCGTTGAAACCAAAGACACTAAAGGCTGAAAGACATTAGCAGCAATATAATTGGCCTGGTCTTCACTGAAATGAGCTTCAGACATTAACTCGTCTGCGAGTTCGACAGATTGCGGCAATAAGTCGATAGCATACTCTGTGTTACAAAGCTGGCAACCATCACCCACCAGCCTTGTCCGCAAGTCACAACTACATTTAAAAGAAAAATTCGTATAACAAGTCGCTGTACTCAGACCACAAGCACGGCTGTTTTCAGGTTTATTATTTCGGTAATTCAAGATTTTTTCTCCGTTAAAAGTTGGTCGGTAAATGCTTGTGGCAGGTAATCTCAACGTTATCTGCGAAAACCGCACTCATGCAAAAAACCACGGCCAACATTAGTTCCAAGCCATTGGATTACTGTCTCAGCCACAATTCTGTCTCTATCAGTGGGTTTCCCAAGTTTTGTGTATTTTGTAAAATTACCTGGTGCAAAATAGTCGATAACTTCAGGGTCGTCCTTTTCGCAATTTATTTGAAAAAGACATTCAAGTATTTCGGTTGTGATACCGCTCGTCTGATTCATTGCTTTCCATTTTTTCACAAATGTCAGTTCAACTTTTGACAGATCGCTTTTAAGTCTTTCCTTGTGTAAACCGATGCAATCAGATAACAAGTCGCTTAACGGTTGACCGCAAGCACGCTCGGTTTCAGGTTTATTGTTTTCAGTGTCCATATGTCCTTTCTCCGTGTTTTAATTCCTGGGGCAAATCTTGCGGCAAGTTATCTCAAACGTTAGGCCGCTAACGCATTCCCATTTATCTCATCGGTCAATGCTTCTTTAAAACCACAAGCATCCTCGAAAGAATCAAATTTGATTACAGCCAACGAACCACGCCCACCGACAGCGTATTCAATCACGACCCTGTCCTTTAAGTCCTCAACTGCTCGCCTTGCCGTTACCGCAACCACAGAATCCAATATTAAACTTATTTCATCATTTATTTTCTTCATCTTATCCTCAATGTTCCTTTAAAATTAAAAGCCTAACAACGAAAATTAAACCGACTAGTCAATAGCTCGGTTTTTCACATGTCCCTCTTGCACTAGCGGTTTATTTCAACCGTTAGCTCTACGCATATGTTTCTGGCTTTACCCACCGTTTCGCTCCGTGGTGCCACTTCAACGGAATAACATCAACACCTTTAGTTATCAAAGTCTGCCTTGCCGTGTCAAAATCGTCCTTAAACTCAAACAACCGAGTCTTTACCGTATCAGTCAAAACAACTATTGCATATTTTTCCATAACAAAATCCTCAGTTTTTATTAAAAGCTAACAACAAAAATTAAGCAGACCAGTCAACAACTCTGTTTTTCAAGCATCCTTTTGCACTGGCATGCTTATTAAAACCGTTATATGCAATTCAGTATTAAGCAAAATAGTGCTGTTAACCAGATAACAACAACCCCACCACAACAGATTGTAATCCATCGTTCGTCTTTGTCGAAGACTGGATCAAAAAATTCTGCCACACAAATTTTTATCGCCCCCACAAATCCGATGTAACTTATAATTAAAAATGGAAGCAATACATATTGATAATTACTCATTGAAAAAACCTCACATAACAAACCGTCCAAAGCGACTGGCCTTCACGCCAGTTCTTTGGTCTTGGCTTATCGGTTGTTTAATAATTTTAGCTGCCACCAGGGTTCTTGCTTCTTGGCCAGCCCCTTGACTCAAACGTTATGTGCCTGAAGACTCATTCCCAGGCAAAACAGTAGTAGAAAGCGGACACCATTCGGGGCGGCCACTACTAGGGACAAACCACTTATGGCAACCCTCCATAGCCCCACACTCATCAGGCTCAGACAGAAAACCTCTATCAATATGTTTACACTCACTACAGCTAACAGGAAATGCAGTGACATTATGTTTCACCATCGCACGCCGGATTGCCATTATGGCCACACCAGCGACCACTTTTCCTGCAACTTCACCAGCACGCCGTGAATGTCTACATGCATTTTTAAACTTTCGCTCTTCCCGCTTAATACCCAAAAGAAAACACCGACCTTCAGGAAAAGATCTAAGATTATTCTCAGTTAAAGTAAGTCCATAATCAGAAATACTCCCTGGGTTTTTAAGCCTGATCCATTTTTCACTAGGTTCCATACCACACCTCAATAAAAACATAACAACAACTATCCACTTGACCCGCGAGAACGCCGGGTCTTTTTCACCATGTTTTCCCTACCTCGGTTTCCAAAAGCGCAGTTTGCATTCTTAAGACGCGGGCAAGTGATATCAACCGTTAGCTTGCCATATCACGAAGCTGCTTAAGCCTTTTTCGTTTCCGTTTCTCTTCAGCTTTCTGCAGCCGTTCACAATCTCTAGAAGTTTTAATCACTACAAGAGGCTCTAAAGGTTGCCTCGAGTACGGAGGCTCAAAAGGCATGTGCCCTTGTGGAAAATATGGCATTGCCAGACTCGTACTCATAGCAATGGCAGCCGCAAGTCTACTGGTTTTTCCACCTCTTCCAACTATTGCTACTTTGGTCTTGCTTAGTGGCTCATCCATAACCGTCAAACCTCTTTAGTGTTCATATGTTTTAAAATATTAACGACAAAAGCTAACAAAAAAATTAAACCGACCAGCAACCAGCTCGGTTTTTCAAGCACCATTTTAGGCTGGCGGCTTATTATAACCGTTAGCTTGCCATATCACGAAGCTGCTTAAGCCTTTTTCGTTTCCGTTTCTCTTCAGCTTTCTGCAGCCGTTC
>JAUTBQ010174789.1:0-11441 GCA_032361185.1 Lepetodrilus ovalis
GTTTATTGGATTTTATACCTTCAGAACACTGTCATGATATAGTCTCTGTTTATTGGATTTTATACCTTCAGAACACTCATGATAGTCTTTGATTCTTAGTATTTATTCCTTCAGAATTTATCGTATGTCTTGTTTTGTTCATTTACAGTGTTCTGTGCCAATTCTTAAGTATGTCACCTTAATTTTTGCGTTTATTGGCCATTCTGATGTACAACTGTGTAACTGTGTAATGCATATATACTCTTAATGCTGTTGGTAATTTTCGGACAAAATGTTGAGTACATTAAGATATTAGTGTATTAAGATTAGTTTTGATGAAGACATTATCTAATTATGGTGTGTTGTTTTTCTTTAATAGTGCAAACCGTGATATAAGTGAACAAAACTTGAAAGTGGCATCAAACCACAACTAAAAAAAATAATTAAAAAAATAAAATTCAAGATATTATAAATATTCTGTAAAGCTGGTAATGATTAATGTTCTTATTTACTAATTGGTTTTCGCACTTGTATTACATATTCACATTCACTTCCTTCAGAAACATGATCACGTTTTTTGTCACATTAATCATACGGGGCATTAATTGATTCGAACCCCAGCGCTTTGTATCGAATTATATGCTTCAGCAGATGTAATTAAAGTTCAAATACAAGAAATAAGTACCATCCTGCCCGTTAATGGGATTATGTCACAATGAGGGTGTCTTTTCTAAAGGCCTGCGTACAATGGATCATCTCTACTGTATTATTCAACATGAAATCCTAGGAAGCTGGTCTTCTCGTAAAATCAAATGCAAAACTGAACATTAGAATTCCATTAAATAAAGATATCGACAGCTGTTGAAAGCTGAATAATACAGAAACCGATTTCCATCCATCGTGGAGTGACTCTTTATTAAAGTAACAGTTGATGAATGTGTGTCAACATTTGGGTTGATTTGGTGAGCAACTGAAAAGGGCTCGCTATGATAAAGTGAATTCAAGCTGAAACTATGCTTGGTTTTGAGATATTTTTTGTTGTTAAAAAAATATTTAAATATTTTACGGTTGACATGTTGAGGTTAGGCTGATTGAAAGGTATCAGTAACTTGAAGCTTTTTCTGCTCCGTTGGAATTTGCAAGCCTGCATATTTTCAAACAGTACAGCTTTAAGCTTTGGTGTCTGCATTAAGTGAACAGTACACCTCCATACTGTTTATTAAGGAGAAGAAATATGTACATTATTGTAACTGAATATGCTGTCTCCATCTTGCAAGCAGAAAAAAAAGGTTTATTTTCACCCATTAACTTAAAACATTATGGCCAAGGTCACACGTTGGTAAACCCAAACATCAAGAGGAGTATTGTTGTAGAGTAGCTGTACAACTTTTTAAAGCAATACTGCCATTCTGTGTTCAAATATTGCCTCCTTTAAAACCAATTTTTATGTTATTTTTGGTTATTTCTGGCAGGGAAGAACCAATCTCACTGATGTATGCCGTAGCGATTGAGCTAAACTGACTTTTCGTTTGTAGGCTTAACTGGGTGCTATTACAGAGTAATTTAGAAACAGTCTATTATTGTAAAAAAAAGAAATACTTGTCAGTTTGAAATCAGCCTGCTACTGATGTGAATCAGGGAGAATTGCCGTTATATACTGTGTGCTGTGACATCAGCATGGCTATAAAAACATTGACACAAAATGCAGTTTCCTGCTGTTGAAAGTTGTCCTTCATTTATCACGCTTTGTTCAAATTTGTATTTCAAGAATGCAAGCCTCACGCAAAAGCCGAGGCCGAAATCAATTAAAAAACCATCTACGCTTGAAACAATGCTGTGATCCTTCACCGTGGAAGAAAAATGAACATATTTGACTTCAATGACTTAACCAAATGAGAGAACACAAAAAAACAACCTGGATTCGTTAGCCATAGCAGCTGTAACGTAAATAGTTCATAAATCATGTTTGAAGGACCAACACTTGTGGATTATCTGTCACATCTATGAAGTATTTAGCAATCACTTGACACACGATTGTTATCCTGGTTATATAAAGTAAAATATGATGAGGTTTTTTAAATACATTTGACATGTCAAAAAGTTGGACAGCTGGATTTTTCTGTCACAGCTATGAAGTATTTATCATTCATTTGAGAAATGATTGTTATCATGGTATGAAATAAAATTGTGTGGAATATTCTTTGAACTAACAAAAAAAATATATCCAAGAATTAAATATGTGATCTACGACATACACCATACACCATCACTATTTAAAGGTTAAAAAATATTTGACATAAAAAAAAAATTGGTCGGCAGCTACATGGAGCGATGCATTGTGGGTAACAAAGTGGCACAATAGTACTCTGCAGTCCCAGAGGATTGATAGGAAGGTGTCATGTAATCTTGCAAGGGTCGGCACTTTTGGGCGAGCATCACACTTTGGCTGATGGTCAAATGCAAGATGGATGAGCGGTCATGATGCTCTGCCGAGACAATGAATTATTGAGGGAGCACTCATAAGGTATGCTGGACACACGTCTGTCCACAAGGACACTGGGGCCACTGACCATCGGTCATTAATCAGAAATCAATTACTTAATAGGATTACGTATGCCGTGAACTTGGTCTAGTCTCGACCACCTGGTCATCCTATTGTCCTTCTGGACCGTTGTAAAGCTCTACGTGAATGCTAGATGTACATTTGGCTGTCTGGCCAGTGTTGTAATGGTACTGCTAGGGCATACCGGTATTGAATAAAATATGTATTATTATCTTGAATACTATATTGGACCTTTGATTAAGATCACAGATCTCGCGTGCATTTCACGTAAAGTTTGTACTGTAGTCCTCAGTATCCCTTCACGAAGCTCCCTTATCTGCTAAGAGACCATAGCACTCTCTTTGCCGATAGCTAATGCACTGCTAAAAGAGTGATGTGGTCTCTTAATGGATAAGTGAGCTTTGTGAAAGGATACCCAAGCCTAAATCAGTCCATGCACCACCGCGATACGGCAGGAAATGGCGTATACCTTAGTTTACACTCTGACTACAGGTACGAACGACCCTTTCGTGGAACGCAGGTCTTTGATGAATGATTGTAAACAATTTCTTTTGCTCAAATTGTGGTTATATAGGATCTTCAATACTCTATTTTAATACTGAATACAGCTGCCATGCAGACCTCTTTGTATTGCAACATGCATATTTTCATAGAGGAGGGTATGCATCATTTATCGCTTGAAAATAGATTTGGTTTCCTTTTAAATATTATTTTCGTAAGCAATGTTCTCCGGTCTACAAACAATGATTATTATCTTTCATAAAAATTTCAAACAAACAAAAAAGATGAGAGAAATAGAAAGAGAAAGAAAAAGAAATTGAAAATGTTCAAAAAAAATGTTGGCTGCATCTATGACGGAGCTTTCAGCTGGAGTGTTAATGCTTGCATAAGTGTACATGTCGATAGTAGTGCAGAAAGTGCTTTATCGCCACAACAGGGCTGTAATCCACTTATCATTGGAGATGGTCAGATAGCCCATGGATGACCTACACAGATAACAGCATACTGACCATACTGGCCGAGACTCTTAATGTCAGGTTTACCTCCGTGACAGAGATTTATCTGACTGGTTAACTGTCGTAGGAATTTCCACCTCTTCTGAAGAAGCCATTCCTTGCTGTAAATGCCCTGTCACGTGTTGCATCTACTTGCGTAACAGCTAATTAATGCCTCCATTCGTCTTCAGCTTATGTTGTATACGGCTGGTGAATATCTCTCGGTAATTTGGTGTTAATAGCTTGAACAGGTAGAGGTGTAATTTGACTATTATTATGGTTATGAAGTTCAAATTTCAGATGATTGATGTCAATATCATTTGATGAATTTATCAGTCATCTGTAATTGTATCCGTGACATGTTAATAAAATATTTCAAACAATAGCAATATTATGACATTTCAGCTGTAAATGCCATACAATCATTCTTAATAGTATCAATTAAAGGAACTGCTGATAGTGATCTGTGTATGTACGTGGAACGCTTAAGGAAAAGCGCCTGAAAACGCAACAGGACATTGTAAAACTGGGAAAACCATTATGAATTAGGCATGACAGCCTTGTGGTTTTGAATTTTGAAACAGCCAACTGTGGTTCATTCAATAAGAAAGTAACAGATATACTTCAGCTACAGATTTTGCGTTGATATACCACATGATCATGTTTCACCTCCAAGGTCATTGTGCTATGCAACGCATTGTCTTGGGGGAAAAGACCTCCGATTCTGTAGATTCATTGAAACCACATCAGACTGGGGACCACTCATTGTAGTGGATTGCCCTAAAATTGTTTTCAATCACCAGCAGCAACAGTCAAGTCCCTACTGACCCTTGAAAGGTGCCCCTTTGGGGAGTTATTGTTCGGTTGATATGGACTAGATCCTAACCAAGGCATTTTTGACCTGTTTGTGTCTTGAAGGGAATGTGCTAAAAGCATGAACTCCAGAGGAAATCCATTTGTAACGCATTGGTAAAATGATATGCATTCAGTGAAAATTTATGACAGAATGTCTATGTATTTGATTGTGAAAGTAGAAAATTTGAAAGTGAAAGTAAGAAACTGATGCAGAAGTATACTATTTATGTATCGTAATTTTGTAATAAATGTAGCTAAATAATAATACATGTACAGTAGTTAATAAAAAATTTAAAATAAAATAAAAAATTAAAATAAGAGAAATGGTTATACAGCAAATATTACAATAGGATCACCAGAAATGAACTGTCTGAACCCTGTGTCGCATGTACAGAATATTATGTACATCGGTATTGCTACCCTATGTTCTGAAACATCTCACACCTCGATTCCCATTGCTTAGTGGCCGCAAACAGTCCGCACTCAGACAGCAAATATCACCAACTGACAGCCTCTGTAATCAAGCGGAGCAATCAGTCATCATGGCACACAACTTCAGAGTAGACAATAGAACCGTACACTATGAACCCAGGATTGATTTTTCAGTGGCCACCAATAATAAGAAATGTATGCAGGCTGTATAAGTGCTCATAGTCTTCTGGTCTGATCGGTGTCAAGCAGACCGACAGATCCGATCTCGAAGATAAATTGACCTTCCTGACTTATATAGGATCATATTCATATTATACGGATGATCAATCTGATCTCTGCGTTCAGAAGAGAGGGCGTGGGTATGTCTAGGGATTGAAATAGTGTCACCGTTTTAACTTTTATTACTCAATTCCCACCGATATTGTGCTTAATCCTCCCGTATGTTAAATGCCTGGAGGTCATTAAACACTACATACATACAACACGCCAGTTTTGAAGCCGCCGGTGAAAACCTAATCCTGCGTAGTTTTTGTTGGCATTATATCTGTAATGGTCGTGTAATATGAAGAACAAGAACGTATTTACTAGCTGTAAGTTCATGCAATTGTTCACAGCTTATAGGACCAATCCTTTGTTGGCGTTGTACCTGTGTATTTTGTAATACGTCCCTCTAGTCGGTGAAAGTGTCGGGCATTAGGAAAGGTATACCTCCCAAAGTGGTATCAGGTTTTTAGGCCAGGCAATTAACGAGACTATTCAGCGTACCTGTTTCCCTTCACCCGACTAAGTCCAAATAGTTGTGTTCCCGATTTGTATAACTAAGTATTGTGAGTTGGTGGAATGAAATCGACTGCGTTCAAAGAATACTCTAATCAGTGCTCTTGTTAATCTCCCATGATGTTAAAGTAAAATGTAATTAAGATGGTTAGAAAGTGCGATCTTGCCTGTGAATTAATGTACGATAACGACCACAGAGACTGCATGGGCAATATGTTTATTGATTTAAGTAATTGACCTTTTACCATTTCCTCCTAATTATTACATGGTTAAATGAATTTGTTCTTAAAATTTAGAAATCTGAGATACCATGTGAAATTAATTGTACACACATATTAGAAATTGGGTTTTAGTTGACAAATACCACGGTAGTCAATTTAATATCAATTTATTCACGATAATATCCACGTGACCATTAATTTGTGATTGTATCTGGTTAGGTATATCAAGCCAGAGGTCATTAATACAGTATTGACATGCAACTCAGTTTGAAGTGGTTCTTACGCCATATTACATTACCTTATAGCTGCCATATGTTATATCAATATATATGTCAATCATGTAATTCTAGAGATGTGATACCTACCCTGCTACAACCAATCACAGTGCTACATGGCACTTTACCTACACAAATAATCCATCCAATGATAATGCGTACCCACTGGTCATGTGACACCCTGTCACAGCCTATCACTGTGCAGGATAATGCTACTTTACCTGGTCTAATAGGAAACATTAGGGAACTCCGGTACCATTATCTCCATATCACCTGGGTCTGTCATTGGAATAAGCACTAAAGTGCATGGTGTCTAAAGCAGTTTATTCATGAAATGTTTCTACATTACCATGCACTAAGATATGATGGCATAGTTATTACTAGGCATATCTGTTATTGGTGGGAAATTTTGGTAAATTGTGTCTTTACTATGGTTTCACATTATGAGAATATTGGATTGTCACGTGTGATTTACTTAGGACAGTTTATTATTAAAAAGATAGTTCTTTTCAAATTGGATATGCATTCTGAAATGAGGAGGGGAAAAATCATTTTACGCATCACAGTTACTAATACAAACTGAAATATAAGTGAAATAATCTTGAAAACAGCTCCTAAATCCCAATTAAATAAAAAAAAATATATATAAAATAAATAAATAAACAAACAAATAATTATAAATATATGAATAAATAAATAAATAAACAAACAAATAAAACATTAGGGAACTCTGGTACCATTATAACAAACAAACAAACAAACAAACAAACAAACAAACAAATAAACAAATAAATAAATAAATAAATAAATAAATAAATAAATAAATAAATAAATAAAATAAATGAATAAATAAATAAATAAATAAATAGTCTAGATGAATGAATAAATGAATCAATTAATTAATTAATAAATAGATAATAAATAAAATTTAAAAAAAAACAATAACAAAAAAATTATAAATGGATTTAATTATATCTAAATTTAAAAAGAGAAAATAAAAATTTTAAAATAAAAAAAATAACAATGGGTGAAATAATAATGGGATATAATCATATTGACACATACTACTGCAAATGTTCTTGTGTGTATAGATTAAAAAACAAACTGTTGACAAATAGTTCACTGACTTTTCTGACCGAGACCGACATATACCTAATGTTGCGGGCAGATGGGGCTAGGGATGGGTGCTCTAACACTATAATGGCAGCATGTAAAGCACGTACCAAGCCAGAGTAGTAAATACATCTAGGAACAGCTGTGATTTTCTATTAACAAATAACCAAAACAACAGATAAGAAATCCTAGTTCCTGTGAAGAGTCATTAATGCATTGACTTGGTTAAAACTTGTCCAATTGATGATTGGCCCATGCAGGGGATCAATGATATGATTGGTTAACGATTAACCATAGGCAACGCTTTCAACTGAGACTACATGGATTTTATCAAGTACAGAATATCGTTACATCGTCTGTTAACTATCTCCCTGCTGGTTTAGGCACAGCCACAGCCTTTTAGGGCATCTCTGGTTGCCTCCAGCATAGAGAGGGTTAAAAGTTAATACATATGCATATCTAAATAGTGTTATATGGCAAGTTGTTGCACAGTTGACAATATTAATATAGTGATATATACTTTAAGTAATTTCAGATTGTATTCTTCAAAAGATATAATTGTACATTTTTAGTGTTTTCACTAGGTTAGTAGGTATATAATATTGGAGTGTTATTGATTCAATCTTGGCTATCAAGGACCAGTTAATCACTACATGTATGTATTATTCAGTGATGGTTCAAACTAAGATCTTAAAGGCATACTATCACAGAGGGTTGGCCTAGATAAAATTGTCAGACAAATTTCTATCTGAGACTACCATACTAATGTTTGATTTGTCCACACAATAGTTGATATTTATTAATACATTTATTCCCCAACACTTAGTAGTTATCATTAATTTCATATTTTTTATGAAATCAGGCCACAAAGTACAGTGTCCCCTCTATATAAGGATGTATTTGGGGTCCATGACATACCCCCAGCCTTATAGTACCAGCCTTATATAATAGTGCAGGTAAATATAAAAAATAAAAAATGGGGTCCACATCTGACCCAGCCTTATATCCGAAACCGCTCTGTATCGAACAGCCTTATATCGAGGGGGGACTGTATTAAAATTATTATTGTTATTACATTTATTAATAATTCTCTGTCCTTCCAGACTTCCTGGGGAGGACTGAGATCCGTGTTCAGGAAGTTCTGCAGGAGAGTTCGACCCGGAAAGGACCCATAACCAAGAAGCTCCCTCTGTATGAAGTAGATTCAGGGGAGGTAATCGTCAAGCTCGATCTACAGCTGTACAACCATTGAGGCCTGTCGATCCTGGGGACTGCAGAATATGGAGGTGCTTGAAGTGTGTGTGTCTGTGTGTGTGTGCGCGCTACTGGTTGGCTTGTTGGACTAATCTTTAGACATCTACCCTGAATGCCGCAAGGACGCAAAACATGAATGAGAGCCATATTACACGCATTGTTGTGAACCTCAGTGTTTTAGTGTACGCTACCGCTTTTTTCGGATGTCTCAATTCACAGTTTTACCAGCACAGCTATGGTTAGATGGTTCTTGTTCAGTGTTTTTTTTTAATGTACAATTGAAATTGTCGTTTCTCATATTGTTGAATTTCGGAATGTTTATATCGATATATGTATATGTATAGCTATATACACCTGTTACTATGAATGGTATTTAATGTCCATTTGTGTAAATATTGTCATCATCATCATCATCATCATCATTATCATCGTAATGACATCGTCATCATTGTTATTGTCGTCGTCAAAATCAGCATCAACATAATCATTGTCATCACTGTCATTGTCAACATCATTAACCACACCATTGTTATCATCATCTTATCATTTCATAAAAATCATCATTACCATCATCATCATTACCATCATCATCATGATTATCAGCATCGTTGCCATTCTTACCTTCATCAACATCATCATTGTTATTATCATTGTCATCATCATGGTTGTTATTATCATCATCATCATCCCATAATGATGTTAAAACTCCATAATCACTCACAAATCATCATCATCATCATCATCATCATCATAACCATCATCACCATCATCATGATTTAATTCAACATCATTATTCCACTGATCATCAATATTCCATGTTTGCTTGTCTGCTTGGCGTTCTCACAACTCTCCTCATACTACAGTACTTAGCTAGATACAGTACTAGTGATACTAGGCATTGTTACAGTATTAGTGCTAGCCTAGTTACAGTACTAGCCTAGTTGCAGTACTATTGGTGCTAGCCTAGTTACAGTACTAGTGCTAGCCTAGTTACACTATTAGTACTAGCCTAGTTACAGTACTAGCCTTGTTACAGTACTAGTGGTGCTAGCCTAGTTACAGTACTAGCCTAGTTACAGTACTAGTGCTAGCCTAGTTACAGTACTAGTGGTGCTAGCCTGGTTACAGTGCTAGCCTAGTTACAGTACTAGTGCTAGCCTAGTTACAATACTAGCCTTGTTACAGTACTAGTCCTGGACTAGTATGGTTAGCCAGAGGAACAATATATGTTACAAATGTCCATCCTTTATAGAAACAAGATGTTACAAATGTCCATATTTTAGAGGACCAATATATTACAAATGTCCATACTTTCAAGGAACTTGATATTACAAGTATCTGTACTGTACATAATAGGAACACTTTCATACAGGAATAACATTACAGAAGCTAAGTCAGTACTGTTTAGCTAAGTCAGTACTGTTTAGCTAAGTCAGTACTGTACAAACATGAATAATTACAGAAGCTAAGTCAGTACTGTGCACACTCAATATACAAGCCAACTGTTACTTCACTAAACCTGTAAGCTGCTCAGTGCTACATCCATCATCATCGCAAACTTCAACAGGCATCTGTGACTGTCTGCAGTGTCTTGAAGGTTGATAGTGCCAGTTTCGCAATACTATATGTTACGTTGATCTCAATGATAAGTTTTCATGTCCATCTGTTAAACAGTTAGCTTTCCAGATGCCAAATTCGTTGCCATTTTAGTGTATGAAGTACAAGCATTTACTGTACGTTTGCATTTATTCTACATACTACACATGCTCTGGATATGATATTTGAATTATTATTTTTAGATAACATCATGAATGAAATGCACACTATTGCATAAAAATGACAACCTTAGCCAAGACTAAATGTGTACAAGATTATATATTACCATTGGTATTGTTTCACAAAGCTCTCATATCTACTACAAGACCATAAGTGCTCTCGTGGCGATCTAGCACTTAATATATTTTTTTTATTATCATAAACATGTATATTGCCCAGGTTACCATAATAATTGTGGGTTTTTTTTGTGGGGAATGGGTCAACAAGCATCATGTACATACACTTCATTAAAGAAGTAAGATTTTAGTTTTATTCTTGAAAGAACACAGCGTGGCTATTTCATGGATGTTGTGTGGGAGATTGTTCAATGGACCTGTCACCACTGCCTGCAATGACTGATCTCCAGATGACATTGTACGAGTCTTTACAGGTCGTATCATGTTGGCATTGCATGATCTGACACTACTGGAGGCTTGGTAGGTCTGTATGAGTTCAGATAGGTCGGTCTGACGCTAGATCATAAAGAATCTTGAAAACAAGAATGGGAATTTTTAAACTTTCCGTTACGAAGTGCTATGGTCTCATAGTGTATATATGGGAGCTTTGCTCAGAACATAGCAGCCTACAATTGTCATAATGTCAATTTTTCAGAACCGGCTACAAATGTAAGTGATTGCATAAAACACTTTGATCACTAAAATACTTGAGAAAATGGTTAGCGAGAACTACGATGAAAGTGGTTCATGCAACCAGACTTTAATTTGTTGCCAGGTTTGAAAATTTGTTTCATGAAAATTGTAGGCTACAATGATCTGAGCAATGGGCCCCAGGGTCTGTATTCTCGAAAGTTGTAAGGCCTAAAAAGTTTGTAAATACTAAGAATGTACCAAACTGGTTTTCTGCTTTTTAAGAGATCTTTTCCCACTAAGAAGATCTTAGCTAAGAGGTTTCGAGAATATGGCCCCAGGTTTTGAATTTCAGGTTTGATTGAACCAGGGTCAGTTTTGATATTTTGATGCATACTGGATTTACTAGTCAAAATAATACGATTTCTCTCTCTCTCTCTCTCTCTCTCTCTCTCTCTCTCTCTCTCTCTCTCTCTCCCTCTCTCTGTCTGTCTCTGTGTCTGTCTGTCTCTGTCTGTCTGTCTGTCTCTCTCTTCCCCACCCCCCACCCCCAAACTCCCTCCCCCTCCCTCTCT
>JAUTBQ010174800.1:0-11439 GCA_032361185.1 Lepetodrilus ovalis
ATATGAAATTTAAACTACTCTTACTAACAGTTTACACGCGATAAAAGTTGCATACAAATTATCCACTCTTTCATGAGATTTCTCTATAAAGGAAAAGCAATGTTATGAAGCCACTATGGGTGTAGTTCTGTTTGGGCGGACTGTGGCTAGAAACGGAATCACATTGGTCTGTATGACGCTCCACACGGGAACTGTTGGCAGACTATACACGTTGCCTTGCCGCTGCAAAGCTCAATTCATTCTTGAATAATTGTGCCCTGTCAATAGAAGGATTTGGGTGTTGGAGCGACTGCCCGGCACAATACTACACTACAGACTATAAGAGTCTTAGTTGGATGGCTATATACAATAGCCTCTTGATTGGGTTAGTTTCAGAACGTACCACACTAATACGCCGCGTGTTATGCTCCGGCGGATGCTAGTTAAGAGTATATCACGCTACACGCTGCGGTGTTACTAAACGACCCTGGCTTACCACCCGTTTTGTTTCCATTAGCACACCGCTCAAGTATCCGGAATATTCAAGTATTTCACGTCACGTACAGGTATGTTTATTTACATATGACCGAATTGTTATTTTTCCGTGTTTTATTATTTTATGATTTGTGATTTCATGTTAAAATTATAACAAGAACAGGGTGGGGGGTCTTTCGTATATAATTGATAATTAGTTCTATGGAAACACATTAACAATTAATTGCTGGTAATATCATTGTCATTGCCTATGGCTTGGTTTCCTAGTGTTGACAAGATGCAACATTGGCCGTTCGAAAGTAGAAGCGGTCTCAGGATATACAGTGGATATCTTAATCGATGTAGCCTAGATCCCAAACAAACTGTCCCGGGTAGTATATGGAAACGGTGAGCCCCCAACCGTCGACTGGTATCAATTAGTAATATGGCAGGAACAATAAACAGTCGGTATGCTAATGAGAACCTACAAAACTCATTCATTGTTCAATGAGCACGTTTACTTTTCTTGATCAAGCGTTATTTGCTACAAGCAATGAGCTCTCTATAATGGCTTGGCCAATCGACGGCGCACAGAGTTCCTAGCGGTTATGTCTCCCATTGCTGTATCGGACGGACATACACGTGGATTGTTCCCAGACACTGAGTCTTGTATATAGGTATAAACACTATACAATCACCTGCATGACGGTGGGACTCGTTGATTGTGTGCAGTGCTGTATAGCATAGTGTTTCCACGGCATGGTCACCATACATTACTGTCATATGAACGTTTTATATAAAGTTCAACCATTGGTACTCGTGAAAATGATCGGCGTCTTAATACATACCAGGTAAGATATTGGATGTAATCTATGGAATTATCAGTGGCGACTGTCGACACATTGAAAGAAGAATTAATAAGGTACTGGCGAGTGTAGGAAAGATACCCCTCGGTTCCCTCTGTGGATAGGGTATAGCTATGTTGTAAATTTCCATGCCAAAGATAGATCTCCCACACCGAGCAAAGAGGAACAATTGTCAGAGATTCTGGATTGTTTGTGTTGACAGGAGAAGCGCCCAGGACAGAAGTTAGTGGAGATACCAACGTTGTTTATTTGTTGTGATATTTGTCGACAAGGATTAAGGTTTGTTGCTAGAGCCTATGAACAATACTATTCCGTTAGCTTAATGACGTAAGCTTTTCTATTGGATTGAATTGGGTCCACCAATATAAATGTTGTTTCAGTAGTTATGCTCACCCCTAGATTGTCATTAGTGTCATTGTGATATTGTATAGCGAGCTGTCATGTAGATCCTACGGTAAAACATACATTATAATTGTACTAATACTGACGCAATAATCACATGCCATACTTATCACAGAGAACATACATATTAAATCTATGGAATCGTATTTCAATGAAACAAATTACATAGAATATCGACACGGTTAAGATTTATATAGGGGATAATTTGTGTGTGCCTATATATATACTTTTGGCTTGCTGCTAGTAAGTAACATTTTCTTGATGATTCTCATGATATTTAGTTTGTCTTGCATAGCTCGAGTTCAGACAGTAATACATATTAAATGTAAGCCTACTGAATGCCTCATTGTCCCGTATTAGCATTCAGTTCGGTAGTATATATTGTATCAGTCTACCGATTACTATCAGTGAAATGTATATATGAAATGGTGGACATATAAATGGTCAATCACGTACGGCATAAGGGAGGGGTTGGTTTGATCGGTGTTGTGTTGTTACCATTCTTATTTTCGGGCATAGCTATTCACGAGGCTTACCCGAGTTGTGAAATACTGCGGTAAGGTTGCGGTCTAAGAGAAATGGGGATGGGTAGCATGAAATCCAATCATGAAACTTTGACGGACATGTTAGTGTTAGAAACAACATGTTATAATGAATATATTGGAATAAGTGGAATTTAAAAGGAAAAAAGTGTGAAATCTCATTCAAAACTGGCGTGTTGTCATTATGGCTGCTGTAAGATTGATGTTCTCAGAGACTTAGTCTAAGCAATATATATTGCTAGAATTAAAGGATTAAAAAATAAACCTCTTATATAATACAGACTGTATAATTTGGAATTTGTAAAACAAAGTGAATGGACTTACTAACAATGATTCCCAAATTAGAAAAAAATAAAGATGATTTCTAGCGCATAGAATTAATTCCCTCGTAAATTAATTATGTTTAGGTTATAGAACGGGAGCCTTAAAACATCGATTGGCAATTGATTCATGTGAACCTTTGATTGCTATTTGACACCTTTTTTTTTTATTCCAGAGGGCACGATGAGACATAAGACAACGGTGGTGTCAACAGCAAAATACGACAATGTCAGGGTTTTATAGAAGGTACTCGGGATTGACCGTCAGTTCTAGGATCAGCAGCAGCTGATTCTACTGAAAGACGTGGAAGATCTCCTGGTGGTGAGAACCATGAAATCAGGCGATGAAGTCATCCAAAGCACCACGGATACATCCACGAAAGAGGGAGGCCTGGGCCAATCTGGAAACGAAATCAAGGCCACCGGAAGCGAGGTCAAGGCTACCGGAAGCGAGGTCAAGGACGCGGCAGAAGTACCTAAAGGAGAGCATGGAGCAGGACAAGTTGATGCCAAAGGTCAACCAGACAGCGAGATCGAGGAGGCCAAGGAAAGCCATGAGGAAGATAAGGATAAACCATTCAGTAAAATGTGTCACTTTCACCTGTTTGACAAGCAATCATACCTAAGTTTGCTGCGAAAGGAAGAGACCAATAAGTTCAAGGCCCAGGAACGGGAGAAGAAGGGTCAGCAGGCTCATCTGGTGGATGGAGAACTTAAGTTTGGAGACGAGGACGATGAAGAGCAGCCCATCCTGCCAGACGTAAACCTCACCGAGGGAAGTTTACTCACGGAGAATTATGGGATATTTCCAACACCCTATTGTGGCAAGGCTATTGATGAGATCGACCAAGGCATCACGGACAAGGTTGGTGCCCGATGGTTTTCTTGTTATAAATGTTCTAGGTGTCTTCAAGTTGCCCGTAATCAGCATGTTCAAGTTTCTTCATGCCATAGTCTATTTCAAAAGCTTATGTTCTCATGGTGTACTGTGTAGTGAGTTGGAAACAAATGAAGGGAACATCTTATCTATTATATACTTTAAGTCAGTGTCAATTACTTTAATGCAACAATAACAATATTCTTTAGATATATTAGATGATTTCTTTACATATTTTGAAAAATACATTAACAAATCGTAAAAATGTACACAAAATGTCTTTGACTAGGACTATTATATCATGTATATAGTATGTTCATCAGAGATAGAGTAGTTTGAATTTTGATTACATTTAACTTTATATTTTATCATTGTCCCTGAGAACAGATATACAACAAGATATTGTTGTTAATCTACAATGTTGTTGATTAACACTGCTAATGATCATAATTTGAAAGTTTACTTACAAGACTTTTTATCTCTCTAAATACATGTCTGTGACATATAAGCCATATGAGTCAAATGTTTATCCAAAAGGAAATATTACTCTCTTGAGTACATAAAACTACCCAATTTATTTTCTTAACAAGAAAATCGTTCAGTATTTAATTGCAGGAAATCCCACACACAATGAAAAGAAATATATAAACAATTATTATTTTAAAATCCCTGCTGTTAAATACATTCATCAATTCATGCACTATTTAAGATCAGAACATGCATGAAGACAATTGAGAGTTGTTTCTTTATTGTATTTAATCTGTTCCTATCATATTACATGACTAAAGATCTGCAAGTCACACATTGATTTTTGTGCATGAATTATTGAGTGTTGAAATGTGACGTGGAGCTAGGCAGTGTAGCTAAGCATTGCTGACTACATAGTTCCCTGTGCTTGTGAGCTCCCCACACTAAGAGTGGGGTAAAAACCACCGGGGCTGCAATAATAGGTCAATGATCACCCACAGTTTTAAACCTTGAATGGCCTTTTGTACTCTTGCCAGAATATAGAGTTTAGCATGTGGTAATCACGTGTTATCCCTCAACACCCCCTTATTCAACACTGATCCAGACTTTCATTTTATTGGGGTCTCAAAGTGTATTTTAGAGGGTTGCTCATAGTTTCATAGTTGTACTGCATTTTAATAATAAATAATACAGTAGTTAAGACCCTTCTAGGATGCGTTTCGGCATACATGTCTAAAGGTTTGTCAATATCACATGCCATAATCCAACCATAATAGAAATCTATGTTTATTACACAAAAGTTTCCAATTCTAGGGGCATAATTATGGCATACTTACATTTTGATAAAAATGGGAAACCAATCATTGATAATAGATTTGTTGGCTGGAATATACCATATTGTTATGATTATTATTATTATTATTATTATTAGAGTTTGGAATATACAATATTGTTATGATTATTATGATTATTATATCATTATCATTATCATTATCATTATTATCATTATCATTATCATTAGAGTTTGAATCTCATCCAGTAGCCTGGTAGCTTCCCCATCATGAGGAACAGTTAAGATTGGAATATTATGTCTGTATGCAGGTCATTTATCTACAGATACCCACAAATCTGTTACTTCTCGATCTCAATGTAATTCTGGATCTCAATGTAACAACTAATTATTTCAGGTTCTTCTACATAGAACATGTAATGGGTCAACTTGTAATACTCGAATGCTCTCACTTATGATTTAAAGACATAACTGCAATGACAGACTTCAGTGAGCATGTATCTCTATATTTGAGTAATAAATACAAACTATACATGTACATTAATTTGTGATACTTTATATCGCCAAAATCCGTTTTCATCGATCCACATTGAGGAGAATTCCATCTAGCAGTTAGATGTTCCAAAGACTGGTAGAAATTAGAGATACGTTCCTTTTATTCATATAAAATATGATTTGTTTTATAACTACAGTATCTAGTGTTGGGGAATATCAATAGTCTTAAAGAATAAAAGAAAATTATTATTTTTATAAATTGTAATGATGTATACGGTAATAGTATATGAAAGGAGTCTCTGAATTTCTTCCCAGAAAATCTTGACTTGCTTTTTGTCCTTGGGAGATATTGGAATAGGAGTATTTGGTTGAGAACAGGTACTGTGAGACAGACTAGGGGAATAATTACATAACAACTTTTGGATGGACATATATATATCAAATGTAAATAGTCTCAAATAGAAATGTGTTTGTCCATTATATAGGTCAACCATCACTGGTAGTATTCTGTTAAGGATACATACATATATATATATATAAAGAGAGAGAGAGAAAGAGTAAGAGAGAGAAAGAGAGAGAGAGATAGAGTTGTGAAACCAACTAGAATAAATGACCTTACTATCACCATTTCAGCCCTTACCCAGGCCCCTAAACCTAATGTTAATCCTGGACCTGAAGCATAAGCTCCAAATCTAAATCCCTTGTAACCTTATCAACCATTGCATTCTACTCTCTATACATCACACTAACACGTTGACAACCCAATCATTTGTTGGAGGGCAATATCAATATTAAAATTCAATTCCCGGAGGTGAAATCTGCTCCTAACAGACGCTGGTCACGCAATCTATCGGGAAGTCACTCAGCCATGAAGTAATTATTATATGCTACTTTCCTGATGACTTTTAGCAGCATTATACTTCTCACTAGTGTATTAGCCTGGCATTACCAGATTAACAGATAATCTGTCAAACGTAATTAAGGTAATTAATCTCTGCAGCAAAGCAAGCCCTTTCAACACGACTGGTAGAAATTATATTTATAATTTATTATTTTATTTGATAGTAGTAAAATTATTTAAGGATACTTTTAAGGTCTTACACCATTTTGCATTTTGCTAACGCTCTAACCATTACTATGGTAAGCATTGTGATATGAATAATATAACATTACCACTTTAAAGGCATAATATCATAGATATTTATGGATGTTTTGGAATAGTTCTTAGCTACAACTGCAAAGTACATTCACTTGACATACATAAAATCATGTTTGTACTTTCAAAATCCTTTCCACCACTGGTATGGTGGAAAACAATCCCAATCCCACAATATAGGACTTTGCCAGTTATCAGGGTTATAACTGATGGTAAACAACCTGAATATGGTTGTATTGCTTTTTGCTTCATTATATCAATGCAAGGGGACACAATTACATTCATTCACAGATCAGGTGATGCATGAAAGACAAGCTAATTAATGCTTCATACCCGGTAACCTGAATTCATATAAAATATTAAATTTGTGTTAATTATCAAAGTGTTGGGGAATAAGTGCATTAGTAAATAACAACTTTTGGGTGGACAAATTAAACGTAAACTGGTAATCTGAGATATAAATTTGTTTGACCATTATCCAGGTCAACCATCTGAGAATACCTTTAATAATTTAATTTTAATGTTGCCTCTTTAATATTATATAGTAATACATACAGACAGTTTCAAGGAATATTTATATTTTTAACTTACTGGTATCTTCTTTTAAAACATTCTGATGATATTTCAAAATATCTGTAAATATTATCAGTTTTAATGTTAGCATGGTATACCACAAGATGTAATTAAGAATCTTAATTTCCATCGTGTTTGTTAAGTATTATTATATTGTGTATTGCTTAAACAATAGCATACATGATAGTTGTTGATTGTCAAAATTAATGACATTATTATGTACTAAAATTAAAAAAGGTGGTTTAAAAAAATACAAGGTATTTATTTCAAGTTGGATAAATTATTCTTTTCACAGAAAGTTGATACCCCCTATTATGTACTGTAAAGCCTAAGTTAACCTAATGGGTTAAGTAGTCTATGCTTAACATTTATCAGTCACACCTAACTGATCACGAGTAATCCGTTCCATGGTGATTCTAGTGTATGCTCAACAAATGCACCAAATAAGTGCCATGAAGACATTAATGTGGTTTTTTTTTTCTCCTTAGAAATACCAGTAACAGTAATTTGAATTTTAAACCTATTTATTAAAACATACAATGTGGTGATCTCTCTTCTTTTTTTTTTTACTTTATTATCTGGTATACCTATCATGATTTCTGTACCTCCAACGATCGCTTAATCACTCTGATATTTGTCCATGACACAGTTCTAAGAGATGAATACTTTTGGAATTCACAAATGTGACTTTCATGTGACCTGAACTTTCAATACATTAAGTAGTTAAACAGTATTCAGTAATAAATAGTAATTGGAACTCACCTGAAGTGGAATGAAGAACCGAATGAGGAAATCAACATGTCATGGAATTACAAGTATTAAAGTTTGTTTCAATGTAAAATTACTAATTTACTATTTATAATATATATTATACATGTACTAGTATATTTTAGACCCTATCAAAGAATTCCATTAGATATGAAAATATTGAAAAGCAGTAAGAAATGAATAATATATTAATATTTGAATAAAGCACTTGTGTACAGATAAGGAACTGTATGTGAGATCTATTCCATGGACTCAGACCCCAGACCTAATTTCCAGCAATCTGATTGGCTCACATGACCCAAAATATGAAAACAATATTTTCCTAAACACATGAGCCAATCAGATTGTAGGGAATTGTGTCCGGGTCCAGGGAATAGACTGCAACATAAATACAGTGTCCCCTCGATATAACGCTGAACTTGGGGTTCATGACATTCCCCTAGCCTTATAGTACCAGCCTTATAGCATAGTACAAGTAAATAACAAAAATAAAAATGGGATCCACATCTGACCCAGCCTTATATCCGAAACTGCTCTGTATAGACCAGCCTTATATCGAGGGGACACTGTACTAGCATATACTGCTCCAGGTACTCTAATAATATCAGATATCACAGCTCATATGATCTGACCAATTAAGTCATCTATTCTATCATTGTGTGTGTAGAATGGTAAATGTTGATACACCATACTCCTTAGTATGGTTATTTATTATTATGGTTACTTAGTATGGTTACTTATTAGTATGGTTACTCATCCATGACTATTCTTCCTTCTATCATGTTGTTCAATACTGTTTAAACCTGGCCTGCCAGTGTGTGTGTCCTATTGTCGTTGATAACAAAGGCAATACGTGGAAATGAATATCAACGCATAGACCTACAGTATGTATATATATATATGTCATTGAAAACACACACAACGGTTCTCTGATAACTGTTGGCCAGGTTGACTTGTTTGCCGTAGAATGTCTACCATAACTCATGGAACCATGTCTTCATCTTTCACCAATGGTGTGGTCAAATCTGTTTTGAAAAAATATTAACTTTTTATGTCCAGAAATCAATGTTTGCAGCATTCCGATATCGAATTGCTCTGGTACATGTCATTATCAAACAATATAAGACATCACATACAGTATAGCCTATTGTCTTTGAACTCTACCGTATTACAGACGATTTTGGACTCATTTGGTCAGCATTATTATATCCCCTACTAGAACAACTCGCACCCTCATAGTCCAATCACCCCATACCCTCATGCTCATCCCTCGACCCTGCCATAAGGCCAACACCCTCTCACACACCACCCACAATACCATAACTCCTCATAAATATTAGACACACCACCCTCACCCGTAGTATAATCAACACCATTCATTAAAGTACTTTGAACCGTTGAAGATGTTGCTAAATACTTGATGGTGTCTGTAGACACTGTTGACTGTGCTGGTCCTGTCTAATGTTGGAACATGTACTATTGCATTTGCTAGCAGTACATATAAAGCATGGCTGTTTAGAGCATCCTTTCTGGCAAGTTTCTGCAGTGATGCCATCAAGGAGGTGATGAGTGTGTCATTGATGCCACTGCTTTGTGATGCCACTTACAAATTGCGAGTGCTGTATCTTTGGAACTTGTACTTCTAATGTCTTAAAGTTCCCTGGTACATTTAAAAATGAATCTGGAGTGCATGGACTAGTATTTGCTTTGAAACTTCAAAATATTTGCAATAATGAATACATCAAAGATATTAGGACAAGTTTGGATGATATAGGTAAATCAATATTATATAATCTATAAAGTTCTGTTGGGTGAAGCTACTTTCATGAAAGAAATGTTGCAATATTCTAGATATAGATATATAAATGTATATTTAGATACATGTATATTGATCTACTGTAACAAAATTTGATCAAAAGAAGGCTATTTTTTTATGATCTATCCTTTACCAATGAACAGGATGCCAGACAGCCATTTTAATATTTATGCCCGGTAAGACCAGCTCTCCAGTAGATTTCAATTCTATTGCGAGCGTTTTCTCCTGCCAATAACTTGCTATTGATTTGGTCTGCTTGTTTATGCTTCTATAAAAAAAAATCCTAATACCCTTGTCTTGTGAGATTCCACCCACATTAATTGGCCATTTATCTTTGAACTGGGACACAGAACTAGCTAATCGGTCTCATTGATTCCATATTGACATGACATTTCCAAAACTATAGAAATGTTCAGGAACTGTCAGATGAAGAATTACCTGACATATAATTTATTAAGTACTTTTAGATATTTCCAAATGTTTGATGTTTTGTTGATTTCTTTGGTACCATAAGGACAGCCACCTTTATCAGTAAAATATCACAATAGTTGTTTTCATAACTCTAGGGTAGAAACTTGCCTTATATGCTTTATTGCTTTTGTTACATTGTTTCATTTTAAAGGCATAAAATCACAGATATCATTGAGTGCATAGCACTGATAGCGCATAGCACTATATTTGAGTAATAAATGAAAACTAAATTCATTTGCGATACTTATCATCAACTTTAATGTCTTTATGTTATCAACATCCCTTTTCATCAATCCACATTGAGGGGAATTCGATCTAGCAGTTATATGTTCCAAAGACCAGATAACAAAGCTAAGTTTCTTTTATTAATATAAAATATTAAATTTGTGATAACTATCGAGTGTTGGGGAATAAGTACATCAGTAAATAACTACTTAGTAGACAGGCAAACTTTAAGGCATATTATCACAGATGGTTGACCTAGATAATGGTCAAACAAACTTCCATCTGAGACTACTTACGTTCGATTTGTCCACACAAAAGTTGTTATTTACTATAATCGGTAATCTTTTTCGTTGTATTCATTTATAAATTGTTTCTAATAATCTACAATCTGCATTGTTATTTCAAATATTCATGACAATGTTTTCGACTCGCATGACTTGTGTTATGTGATAATCTGAGGGAGGTGTGATGATATCGTCCACACACGTACTATACCTGACTTAACGACCTCACCGTAACCACCTGTCCGTCTATTTCTGTCCAGTCAGGTGATATGTCGGGCGATATGTCAGGCGATATGTCTTGGGTGAGGTGGCAAGGATATCTGGCATACTTCTTTGATTGCCAATATCTGCAATGAAGCATCTACGCATCAAAACTATGCTCAATCTGTTGGGGTTCAACAACATCTGATATTTAGCTAGACATTGGTGTATGTGTACAACAATATTTAGACATGATCGGACATTAAGAAATAATTATTTCAATTATGAGCAATTAACATGGAGTGCTTATTGATTATATGTCCCGAGTGAACTATGACTTCACAATGGTGATATAATATATAAATATTGATACATATTCGTCATAATAAAAGTTAACAAGTGAAACAAGACAAATTTACCAGTATAAATATAAGACTTAAATAAAATAATAGGCCATTGTCCCTTTGAAATATCAAAGGTAAGAAGGTATGCATGGTAAGGGCCAGAGAAGGATATTACTATCTGATTGAAGTGTATCATTAATATAGGGTACACACAACACATCAGTATTAACACTGGATCACACTAATATACAGAAACACCACATACAGTACTGTATATCATAACATGTTAGCGAGCATTAAAATACTTTAACGAATTTAAAGGCATACAATCACAGATTTTTATGAGCACGTAGCACTATATTTGAGTAATAAATGTAAACTACATTCA